>CM059819.1:90532146-90743127 GCA_030435695.1 Brachymystax lenok tsinlingensis
CTAAACTGAGCTAGATATATCACAAAGAACAGGCCCAGTGGAACCAAGTCAATGGACTGCAGCCTCAAGCATCCATAGGCATTTCATTTATAAAACAGACATGGCTATTGAAACCAATTGACAACAATCAACCTAAGATATCATTGCTCACATCAGTGAAGTATACCTCATTTCAGTGTTCTGTAAAGCACATGGACAGTCAAATAGTAAGTCCCTATCTGTGGTCCTCTGTAGCACAGATGGTAGAGCATGGCTCACTAAACTGTATACAGACTAGAACTGGACTGGAGTAAATTACTAAACTGTATACGGACTAGAACTGGGCTGGAGTAAATCACTAAACTGTATACGGAGTAGAACTGGGCTGGAGTAAATCACTAAACTGTATACGGACTAGAACTGGGCTGGAGTAAGTAACTAAACTGTATATGGACTAGAACTGGGCTGGAGTAAACCACTAAACTGTATACGGACTCAGAACTGGGCTGAGTAAGTAACTAAACTGTAAATGGACTAGAACTGGGCTGAGTAAGTAACTAAACTGTATATGGACTAGAACTGGGCTGGAGTAAATCACCAAACTGTATACGGACTCAGAACTGGGCTGGAGTAAATCACTAAACTGTATATGGACTAGAACTGGGCTGGAGTAAATCACTAAACTGTATAATGGACCAGAACTGGGCTGGAGTAAATCACTAAACTGTATAACGGACTCAGAACTGGGCTGGAGTAAATTACTAAACTGTATACGGACTAGAACTGGGCTGGAGTAAATCACTAAACTGTATACGGACTAGAACTGGGCTGGAGTAAATCACTAAACTGTATACGGACTAGAACTGGGCTGGAGTAAATCACTAAACTGTATACGGACTAGAACTGGGCTGGAGTAAATCACTAAACTGTATACAGATTAGAACTGGACTGGAATAAATCACTAAACTGTATACGGAGTAGAACTGGACTGGAGTAAATTACTAAACTGTATACGGACTAGAACTGGGCTGGAGTAAATCACTAAACTGTAGATGGACTAGAACTGGGCTGGAGTAAATCACTAAACTGTATACGGAGTAGAACTGGCTGGAGTAAATCACTAAACTGTATACGGACTAGAACTGGGCTGGAGTAAATCACTAAACTGTATACGGAGTAGAACTGGCTGGAGTAAATCACTAAACTGTATACGGAGTAGAACTGGGCTGGAGTAAATCACTAAACTGTATACGGACTAGAACTGGGCTGGAGTAAATCACTAAACTGTATACGGAGTAGAACTGGCTGGAGTAAATTACTAAACTGTATACGGAGTAGAACTGGGCTGGAGTAAATCACTAAACTGTATACGGAGTAGAACTGGCTGGAGTAAATCACTAAACTGTATAATGGACTAGAACTGGCTGGAGTAAATCACTAAACTGTATACGGACTAGAACAGGCTGGAGTAAATCACTAAACTGTATACGGGGTCTGTCCGTATTATCACTGGGTCTGGTCAGTGATAATATGGTCAGTCATAATGTTGTAAAGGTCTGGTCAGTGATAATATGGTCAGTCATAAGGTAGTAAAGGTCTGGTCAGTGATAATATGGTCAGTCATAAGGTAGTAAAGGTCTGGTCAGTGATAATATGGTCAGTAATAATGTATTAAAGGTCTGGTCAGTGATAATATGGTCAGTCATAATGTAGTAAAGGTCTGGTCAGTGATAATATGGTCAGTCATAAGGTAGTAAAGGTCTGGTCAGTGATAATATGGTCAGTAATAATGTATTAAAGGTCTGGTCAGTGATAATATGGTCAGTCATAAGGTAGTAAAGGTCTGGTCAATGATAATATGGTCAGTCATAAGGTAGTAAAGGTCTGGTCAGTGATAATATGGTCAGTCATAAGGTAGTAAAGGTCTGGTCAGTGATAATATGGTCAGTCATAATGTAGTAAAGGTCTGGTCAGTGATAATATGGTCAGTAATAATGTAGTAAAGGTCTGGTCAATGATAATATGGTCAGTCATAAGGTAGTAAAGGTCTGGTCAGTGATAATATGGTCAGTCATAATGTAGTAAAGGTCTGGTCAGTGATAATATGGTCAGTAATAAGGTAGTAAAGGTCTGGTCAGTGATAATATGGTCAGTCATAATGTAGTAAAGGTCTGGTCAATGATAATATGGTCAGTAATAATGTATTAAAGGTCTGGTCAGTGATAATATGGTCAGTCATAATGTAGTAAAGGTCTGGTCAATGATAATATGGTCAGTAATAATGTATTAAAGGTCTGGTCAGTGATAATATGGTCAGTAATAATGTATTAAAGGTCTGGTCAGTGATAATATGGTCAGTCATAATGTATTAAAGGTCTGGTCAGTGATAATATGGTCAGTAATAATGTATTAAAGGTCTGGTCAGTGATAATATGGTCAGTCATAATGTAGTAAAGGTCTGGTCAATGATAATATGGTCAGTAATAATGTATTAAAGGTCTGGTCAGTGATAATATGGTCAGTCATAATGTATTAAAGGTCTGGTCAGTGATAATATGGTCAGTCATAATGTAGTAAAGGTCTGGTCAATGATAATATGGCTCAGTCATAATGTATTAAAGGTCTGGTCAGTGATAATATGGTCAGTAATAATGTATTAAAGGTCTGGTCAGTGATAATATGGTCAGTCATAATGTATTAAAGGTCTGGTCAGTGATAATATGGTCAGTCATAATGTAGTAAAGGTCTGGTCAATGATAATATGGTCAGTAATAATGTATTAAAGGTCTGGTCAGTGATAATATGGTCAGTAATAATGTATTAAAGGTCTGGTCAGTGATAATATGGTCAGTCATAATGTACTAAAGGTCTGGTCAGTGATAATATGGTCAGTAATAATGTAGTAAAGGTTTGGTCAGTGATAATATGGTCAGTCATAATGTAGTAAAGGTCTGGTCAATGATAATATGGTCAGTCAATGTATTAAAGGTCTGGTCAGTGATAATATGGTCAGTCATAATGTATTAAAGGTCTGGTCAGTGATAATATGGTCAGTCATAAGGTAGTAAAGGTCTGGTCAATGATAATATGGTCAATCATAATGTAGTAAAGGTCTGGTCAGTGATAATATGGTCAGTCATAATGTAGTAAAGGTCTGGTCAGTGATAATATGGTCAGTAATAATGTAGTAAAGGTCTGGTCAGTGATAATATGGTCAGTCATAATGTATTAAAGGTCTGGTCAGTGATAATATGGTCAGTCATAATGTATTAAAGGTCTGGTCAGTGATAATATGGTCAGTCATAATGTATTAAAGGTCTGGTCAGTGATAATATGGTCAGTCATAATGTTGTAAAGGTCTGGTCAGTGATTATATGATCAGTCATAATGTTGTACAGGAGTTGTCTTACCAACGACCCGTGGCAGCGTGGAGGCCTCCAGTTCCAGCATGATGGTTCCCTTCTCGATGCAGGTCCGCAGCTCCATCAGGCTGTGGAGCGACAGCGTGGCCACGTGGGGTTTACTCCAACGCTCTCCTCCCTTCTCCACCTTCTCCTCAAACTTGATCCACCTGGGGGGGACATGACAGGTTTCACCATCTACATATACCTTGTTATTTTACACCATCTTCATATACCAAGCATGTGACAGTGCAAGATGTCAGTAGAGCAATATTTCAAGCTAAACAGGGACCGGTTTATCAAAGGCATCTTAAAACCTCTATGAGATCAGTGTCCCCAGCCAAGTGTTGAGCTTAACGTAGGCTAATGTGATTAGCATGAGGTTGTAAGTAACAAAAACAAATCCCAGGACATAGACATATCTGATATGGGCAGAAAGCTTAAATTCTTGTTAATCTAACTGCACTGTCCAATTTACAGTAGCTGTTACAGTGAAATAATACCATGCTATTGTTTGAAGAGAGTGCACAATTATGAACTTGTATTAATAAACCAATTAGGCACATTTGGGTAGTCTTGATACAACATTTTGAACATATATGCAATGGTTCATTGATCCGTCTAAAACTTTGCACATACACTGCTGCCATCTTGTGGCCAAAACCTGAATTGCACCTAGGATGGAATAATACATTATGGCCTTTCTCTTGCATTTCAAAGATGACGGTACAAAACAAAACACGCATATTTTTCTTTGTACAATTTTTTTACCAGATCTAATGTCTTATATTCTCCTACATTAACTTCACATTTCCACAAACGTCAAAGTGTTTCCTTTCAAATGGTATCAAGAATATGCATATCCTTTCAAGAGTGTTTTAAAGATGCATCGTTCCTACAACGGCTGAAGATATAACATGCATTTCCCAAAACACCACGCAGAGACAACGTTCCCCATGTGCACCATCGAGTCATGTGTTGATGCTGATATAATCTAAAAGGACCCAGTGCACTCGGATAGGCTTCTGGTTTCAAATTTAAATTATTACACAATGCTGACAACAGATCAGCTCCTAGAAATATATGATTATCTAACACTGCTATTAGCCATTTTGAGGCGGATTATTCTAATAATGCCTCAATAATGCACTGAATCACAGATTGTGGTTACACATCATGACATACTGTATATTGAGGCAAACATTACATACAGTGGGGCAAAAAAGTATTTAGTCAGACACCAATTGTGCAAGTTCTCTCACTTAAAAGATGAGAGGCCTGTAATTTTCATCATAGGTACATTTCAACTATGACAGACAAAATGAGGAAAAAAAATCCTGAAAATCACATTGTAGGATTTTTAATGAATTTATTTGCAAATTATGGTGGAAAATAAGTATTTGGTCACATACAAACAAGCAAGATTTCTGGCTCTCACAGACCTGTAACTTCTTCTTTAAGAGGCTCCTCTGTCCTCCTCTCGTTACCTGTATTAATGGCACCTGTTTGAACTTGTTATCAGTATAAAAGACACCTGTCCACAACCTCAAACAGTCACACTCCAAACTCCACTACGGCCAAGCCCAAAGAGCTGTCAAAGGACACCCTGCACCAGGTTGGGAAGACTGAATCTGCAATAGGTAAGCAGCTTGGTTTGAAGAAATCAACTGTGGGAGCAATTATTAGGAAATGGAAGACATACAAGACCACTGATAATCTTCCTTGATCTGGGGCTCCACGCAAGATCTCACCCGTGGGGTCAAAATGATCACAAGAACGGTGAGCAAAAATCCCAGAACCACACGGGGGGACCTAGTGAATGACCTGCAGAGAGCTGGGACCAAAGTAACAAAGCCTACCATCAGTAACACACTACGCCGCCAGGGACTCAAATCCTGCAGTGCCAGACGTGTCCCCCTGCTTAAGCCAGTACATGTTCAGGCCCGTCTGAAGTTTGCTAGAGAGCATTTGGATGATCCAGATGAGGATTGGGAGAATGTCATATGAACTTTTTGGTAAAAACTCAACTCAACAAAGAATGCTGAGTTGCATCCAAAGAACACCATACCTACTGTGAAGCATGGGGGTGGAAACATCATGCTTTGGGGCTGTTTTCTGCAAAGGACCAGGGACGATGACTGATCCGTGTAAAGGAAAGAATGAATGGGGCCATGTATCGTGAGATTTTGAGTGAAAACCTCCTTCCATCAGCAAGGGCATTGAAGATGAAACGTGGCTGGGTCTTTCAGCATGACAATGATCCCAAACACACCGCCCGGGCAAAGAAGGAGTGGCTTCGTAAGAAGCATTTCAAGGTCCTGGAGTGGCCTAGCCAGTCTCCAGATCTCAACCCCATAGAAAATCTTTGGAGGAGTTGAAAGTCCGTGTTGCCCAGCGACAGCCCCAAAACATCACTGCTCTAGAGGAGATCTGCATGGAGGAATGGGCCAAAATACCAGCAACAGTGTGTGAAAACCTTGTGAAGACTTACAGAAAACGTTTGACCTCTGTCATTGCCAACAAAGGGTATATAACAAAGTATTGAGATAAACTTTTGTTATTGACCAAATACTTATTTTCCACCATTTGCAAATAAATAAATTAAAAATCCTACAATGTGATTTTCTGGATTTCATTTTCTCATTTCGTCTGTCATAGTTGAAGTGTACCTATGATGAAAATTACAGGCCTCTCTCATCTTTTTAAGTTGGAGAACTTGCACAATTGGTGGCTGACTAAATACTTTTTTGCCCCACTGTATTCTAGCTACAGTAGCCTGTAATTAGCAAAAATAACTCAATTGATTTAACATTACATTTATTTCAATAGCCCATGATTGCCTACTGTATATAGCCTACTGTATTTCTATTGCGTCATCTCAGCAGTCCTCTCAGCAGTCCTCTCACTTTTCAGTTATTCTTTAACCCGTCTCTTGGTTGTAAAATTTGAAAAACATTGACAACTTTGTATTTGTAGTCAACTTCATTCCGAAGTAATTTTGGCGGTCACAGAGAGACAGATAAACATCTTGATTCTATAAACATCTTGATTCTATGGGCGGCAGGTAGGCTAGAGGTTAGGAGTATTTGGCCAGTAACCGAAAGGTTGCTGGTTTGCGTCCCAGAGTCGACTAGGTGAAAAATCCTTGAACAAGGTACTTAACCCCAATTGCTCCTGTATGTCACTCTGGATACTAGCTTCTACTAAAATGTCAAATGTATTTAATAAATGAGTGGCAATCTTCTGTGTATAACGTTGATGCGAAAGGGCAAAAACACATCTAACAAATCACTTCGCTGTTCTGAGGCTGTCAGTAAATAACAAGTGCAATTTCATTAACAATGGTTTTGGGAAACATCTTGAAGGTTTAATGATGCTCCACGAAGGTTCAAACAATGAACTTAGCCTTAAGCTTAGGTTCCATTGCTATGGGAAACCGGGCCCTGGTCCATAACCTTGATCAACACTTTAAATAGGCCAGATGTAAGACATTGTAAAAACTAGGCTACTTTCACTTGGCAGGTTGTAAAGAGGTTGATCTAACAACACATTGGTAGAATCAAGGAGAAGGAGAGAGTGATTAAATATTATGTTTGATCTCTGTTTCTCTCTGAAGTCCACCAGATAGATACTGTTCTGATCAGAACAGTGAGTTCAGTGGGATGATAGCAATTACTGTTGATTAACCTAACCCTAATTACTGTTGATGAGCTGCACCTGGTGCTGAGCTGAGTGGAAGAGGAACATTGCACATTATAAAACTGTCCTCAATAGAGGCCCACAGTGGACGTGTCATAATACCAATAAAACCTAGCGGCCAAACAGGGTACCAATCGGTTTTCCTCCATTCATTTTTCCATTAGGAGATTTTAGAAACACTTAAAATAAGAGCTGTGTTTCGTATAGGCTTACCCTGTAAATTTGTCACGGACAAGGTGACTTTTATTTATATATTCGGCTCTATTTTTTATTTAATTTTTTTTACTTCAGTCCCGTCGATCTTAATGGGGGCCTGTTCGGTCCTCCTTTTCCTATAGTCCACAATCAGCTCCTTTGTCTTGCTCACATTGAGAGAGAGGTTGTTGTCCTGGCACCAACCGGCCAGGTCTCTGACCTCCTCCCTATAGGCTGTCTCATCGTTGTCGGTGATCAGGCCTACCACTGTTGCGTCGTGAACTATTGTACTGTATTTTTTTTTGTTTTTGTTGATGTCATCAACGGGAGCCATGATTTTACTCCTGTTTGCTCAAAGCGTGATGAGGAAGGGTAAATATACTTGTGCAAGACAGTCCAGAAGGCAGCATTACATTTTTCCTTGCATTTGTATCCATTCCATGCAGTCATTAAAATAGACAACCGACAGAATTGTGTCCAGAGAGCCTTCTGTTCCACCTCCACCTCACCAGGACACAACGCAGAAAGCTACCGGTACAGAGCCCGTTACATAAGCGTCCAGATTAGTGTCCCGGTCCTTGAAGGCGACAGCTCTAGCCTTTAGCTCGGTGTGGATTTTGCCTGTAATCCATGGTTCTGTTTGGGAAATGTACGTACGGTCACTGTGGGGACAACGTCATCGATGCTCTTATTGATGAAGCCGGTGACTGAGGTGGTATACTCCTCAATGCCATTGGCTGAAACCAGGAACATATTCCAGTCTGTGCCAGCAAAACAGTCCTGTAGCGTATCATCCACGTCATCTGACCACTTCCGTATTGAGCGAGTCACTGGTACTTTCTAGTTTTTGCTTGTAAGCAGGAATCAGTAGGATGGAAATATGGTCAGATTTGCCAAATGGAGGGCGAGGGAGAGCTTTGTACGCGTCTCTGTGTGTGGAGTAAAGGTGGTCTAGAGTTTTCTTTCCTCTGGTTGCACATCTGACATGTTGGTAGAAATTAGGTCAAACGGATTTCAGTTTGCCTGCATTAAAGTCCCCGGCCACTGGGAGCTCCGCTTCTGGATGAGCATTTTCTTGTTTGCTTATGGCCTTATATGTAATGATGTGCGCTGAGAGTCGGGAAGCACGTTCATGGAGTGAGTGTTTTAATAAATAAGTGAAACGTAATACAAAACAAGAAACACGAACAACGCACAGACAGGAAACAGAAACAATGACACATGGGGAAGGAACCAAAGGGAGTGACATATACAGGGCAGGTAATCAGGGAAGTGATGGAGTCCAGGTGAGTGATGGCGCGGAGGTGCGTGTAACGATGGTGACAGGTATGCGCCATAACGAGCAGCCTGGTGACCTAGAGGCTGGAGAGGGAGCACACGTGATATTATTGGGATCGTTGAGTGTGGTCTTAGTGCCAGCATTGGTTTGTGGTGGTATATAGAGCTGCTACGAATAATATAGATGAGAACTCTCTTGGTAGATAGTGTGGTCTACAGTTTATCATAAGGTACTCTACCTCAGGCGAGCAATAGCTCGAGACTTCTTTAATATTAGACATCGCGCCCCAGCAGTTATTGACAACTAGACCCCCCCGTCACTCGTCTTACCCAGATGAAGTTACTCTGTCCTGCCGAAACACAGAGAAGCCAGCCAGCTCTATGTTATCCGTGTCGTCGTTCAGCCAAGTCTCGGTGAAACATAAAATATTACCGTTTTTAATTAATGTCCCGTTGGTAGGATAGTCTCGACCGTAGATCGTCCAGTTTGTTTTCCAGTGATGCACGTTGGCCAATAATACAGAGTGTAGTGGTGGTTTACCTACTCATTGGCGAATTCTTACAAGGCACCCCACCCTCCACCCCCTTTTTCTCTGTTTTTTCTTCATGTTGATGATGGGGATTTGGGCCTTGTCTCGACAAAGTAGTATGTCCTTCGCATCGGACTCATTGTGAAAAAATCTTCATCCAATTCGAGGTAAGTAATCACTGTTCTGATGTCCAGATGCTCTGTTCGGTCATAAGAGACGGAGGCAGCAACATTATATTCAAAATGATTTACAAACAATGAGAAAAAACAAACAAAATAGCCCAGTTGGTTAGGAGCCAGTAAAACGGCAGCCACCCAACCGGACGATAACCAGTGTATCTACCAAACACTGGTGTCAAGATGGTAGATAAACACTGGTGTCAAGACGGTAGATAAACACTGGTGTCAACACAGTAGAGAAACACTGGTGTCAAGATGGTAGAGAAACACTGGTGTCAACACAGTAGAGAAACACTGGTGTCAAGATGGTAGAGAAACACTGGTGTCAACACAGTAGAGAAACACTGGTGTCAAGATGGTAGATAAACACTGGTGTCAAGACGGTAGATAAACACTGGTGTCAACACAGTAGAGAAACACTGGTGTCAAGATGGTAGAGAAACACTGGTGTCAACACAGTAGAGAAACACTGGTGTCAAGATGGTAGAGAAACACTGGTGTCAACACAGTAGAGAAGCACTGGTGTCAAGATGGTAGAGAAACACTGGTGTCAAGATGGTAGAGAAACACTGGTGTCAACACAGTAGAGAAACACTGGTGTCAAGATGGTAGAGAAACACTGGTGTCAAGACGGTAGATAAACACTGGTGTCAACATAGAAGGGAAACACTGGTGTCAACATGGTAAATAAACACTGGTGTCAAGACGGTAGATAAACACTGGTGTCAACACAGTAGAGAAACACTGGTGTCAAGATGGTAGATAAACACTGGTGTCAAGATGGTAGAGAAACACTGGTGTCAAGATGGTAGAGAAACACTGGTGTCAACACAGTAGAGAAACACTGGTGTCAAGATGGTAGAGAAACACTGGTGTCAAGATGGTAGAGAAACACTGGTGTCAACACAGTAGAGAAACACTGGTGTCAAGATGGTAGAGAAACACTGGTGTCAAGACGGTAGATAAACACTGGTGTCAACATAGAAGGGAAACACTGAATTGTCAACATGGTAAATAAACACTGGTGTCAAGACGGTAGATAAACACTGGTGTCAACACAGTAGAGAAACACTGGTGTCAAGATGGTAGATAAACACTGGTGTCAACACAGTAGAGAAACACTGGTGTCAAGACGGTAGATAAACACTGGTGTCAACATAGAAGGGAAACACTGGTGTCAACATGGTAAATAAACACTGGTGTCAAGACGGTAGATTAACACTGGTGTCAAGACGGTAGATTAACACTGGTGTCAAGACGGTAGATTAACACTGGTGTCAACATAGTAGATAAACACTGGTGTCAAGACGGTAGATAAACACAGGTGTCAACATAGTAAATAAACACGGGTGTCAACATAGTCGATAAAAACTGGTGAAAAGTGTTTATCTACCATGTTGACACCAGTGTTGATCTACCTACCTGACTATTAGTTAGGTTAGAGTTAAAGTTAGACATCCTACCTGACTATTAGTTAGGTTAGAGTTAAAGTTAGACATCCTACCTGACTATTAGTTAGGTAAGGGTTGGAGTTAGATATCCTACCTGACTATTAGTTAGGTTAGAGTTAGACATCCTACCTGACTGTTAGTTGGGTAAGGGTTGGAGTTAGACATCCTACCTGACTATTAGTTAGGTAAGGGTTGGAGTTAGACATCCTACCTGACTATTAGTTAGGTTAGAGTTGGAGTTAGACATCCTACCTGACTGTTAGTTAGGTTAGAGTTGGAGTTAGACATCCTACCTGACTATTAGTTAGGTAAGGGTTAGAGTTGGACATCCTACCTGACTGTTAGTTAGGTTAGAGTTGGAGTTAGACATCCTACCTGACTGTTAGTTAGGTTAGAGTTAAAGTTAGACATCCTACCTGACTATTAGTTAGGTTAGAGTTGGAGTTAGACATCCTACCTGACTGTTAGTTAGGTTAGAGTTGGAGTTAGACATCCTACCTGACTATTAGTTAGGTAAGGGTTAGAGTTGGACATCCTACCTGACTGTTAGTTAGGTTAGAGTTGGAGTTAGACATCCTACCTGACTGTTAGTTAGGTTAGAGTTAAAGTTAGACATCCTACCTGACTGTTAGTTAGGTTAGAGTTGGAGTTAGACATCCTACCTGACTGTTAGTTAGGTTAGAGTTAAAGTTAGACATCCTACCTGACTGTTAGTTAGGTTAGAGTTGGAGTTAGACATCCTACCTGACTATTAGTTAGGTTAGAGTTAGACATCCTACCTGACTGTTAGTTAGGTTAGAGTTAAAGTTAGACATCCTACCTGACTATTAGTTAGGTTAGAGTTAGACATCCTACCTGACTGTTAGTTAGGTTAGAGTTAGACATCCTACCTGAATGTTAGTTAGGTTAGAGTTAAAGTTAGACATCCTACCTGACTGTTAGTTGGGGTAAGGGTTAAAGTTAGACATCCTACCTGACTGTTAGTTAGGTTAGAGTTGAGTTAGACATCCTACCTGACTATTAGTTAGGTTAGGAGTTAGACATCCTACCTGACTATTAGTTAGGTTAGAGTTAAAGTTAGACATCCTACCTGACTATTAGTTAGGCTAGAGTTAGACATCCTACCTGACTATTAGTTAGGTTAGAGTTAGACATCCTACCTGACTATTAGTTAGGTTAGAGTTAAAGTTAGACATCCTACCTGACTATTAGTTAGGTTAGAGTTAGACATCCTACCTGACTATTAGTTAGGTTAGAGTTAGACATCCTACCTGACTATTAGTTAGGTTAGAGTTAAAGTTAGACATCCTACCTGACTATTAGTTAGGTTAGAGTTAGACATCCTACCTGACTATTAGTTAGGTTAGAGTTAGACATCCTACCTGACTGTTAGTTAGGTTGGAGTTAAAGTTAGACATCCTACCTGACTGTTAGTTAGGTTGGAGTTAAAGTTAGACATCCTACCTGACTGTTAGTTAGGTTGGAGTTAAAGTTAGACATCCTACCTGACTATTAGTTAGGTTGGAGTTAGACATCCTACCTGACTGTTAGTTAGGTTAGATTTGGAGTTAGACATCCTACCTGACTATTAGTTAGGCTAGAGTTAGACATCCTACCTGACTGTTAGTTAGGTTAGAGTTAAAGTTAGACATCCTACCTGACTATTAGTTAGGTTAGAGTTAGACATCCTACCTGACTGTTAGTT
The DNA here is from genome assembly GCA_030435695.1 of Brachymystax lenok tsinlingensis. NCBI lineage: Eukaryota > Metazoa > Chordata > Actinopteri > Salmoniformes > Salmonidae > Brachymystax > Brachymystax lenok. Next base: position 90,544,564 of record CM059819.1, read on the forward strand.
AGGTTAGAGTTAGACATCCTACCTGACTGTTAGTTAGGTTAGAGTTAAAGTTAGACATCCTACCTGACTATTAGTTGGAGTTAGAGTTAAAGTTAGACATCCTACCTGACTATTAGTTAGGCTAGAGTTAGACATCCTACCTGACTGTTAGTTAGGTTAGAGTTAGACATCCTACCTGACTATTAGTTAGGTTAGAGTTAAAGTTAGACATCCTACCTGACTATTAGTTAGGTTAGAGTTAAAGTTAGACATCCTACCTGACTATTAGTTAGGCTAGAGTTGGAGTTAGACATCCTACCTGACTGTTAGTTAGGTTAGAGTTAGACATCCTACCTGACTGTTAGTTAGGTTAGAGTTAAAGTTAGACATCCTACCTGACTGTTAGTTAGGCTAGAGTTGGAGTTAGACATCCTACCTGACTGTTAGTTAGGCTAGAGTTAGACATCCTACCTGACTGTTAGTTAGGTTAGAGTTAAAGTTAGACATCCTACCTGACTGTTAGTTAGGTTAGAGTTGGAGTTAGACATCCTACCTGACTATTAGTTAGGTTAGAGTTAGACATCCTACCTGACTGTTAGTTAGGTTAGAGTTGGACATCCTACCTGACTATTAGTTAGGTTAGAGTTAGACATCCTACCTGACTGTTAGTTAGGTTAGAGTTAAAGTTAGACATCCTACCTGACTGTTAGTTAGGTAAGGGTTAGAGTTAGACATCCTACCTGACTATTAGTTAGGTTAGAGTTGGAGTTAGACATCCTACCTGACTGTTAGTTAGGTTAGAGTTAAAGTTAGACATCCTACCTGACTGTTAGTTAGGTAAGGGTTAGAGTTAGACATCCTACCTGACTATTAGTTAGGTTAGAGTTGGAGTTAGACATCCTACCTGACTGTTAGTTAGGTTAGAGTTGGAGTTAGACATTCTACCTGACTATTAGTTAGGTTAGAGTTAGACATCCTACCTGACTATTAGTTAGGTTAGAGTTAAAGTTAGACATCCTACCTGACTATTAGTTAGGTAAGGGTTGGAGTTAGACATCCTACCTGACTATTAGTTAGGTTAGAGTTAGACATCCTACCTGACTATTAGTTAGGTTAGAGTTAAAGTTAGACATCCTACCTGACTATTAGTTAGGTTAGAGTTGGAGTTAGACATCCTACCTGACTATTAGTTAGGTTAGAGTTGGAGTTAGACATCCTACCTGACTATTAGTTAGGTTAGAGTTAAAGTTAGACATCCTACCTGACTATTAGTTAGGTTAGAGTTAGACATCCTACCTGACTGTTAGTTAGGTTAGAGTTAGACATCCTACCTGACTGTTAGTTAGGTAAGGGTTGGAGTTAGACATCCTATCTGACTATTAGTTAGGTAAGGGTTAGAGTTGGACATCCTACCTGACTGTTAGTTAGGTTAGAGTTAGACATCCTACCTGACTATTAGTTAGGTTAGAGTTAAAGTTAGACATCCTACCTGACTATTAGTTAGGTTAGAGTTAGACATCCTACCTGACTATTAGTTAGGTTAGAGTTGGACATCCTACCTGACTGTTAGTTAGGTTAGAGTTAAAGTTAGACATCCTACCTGACTATTAGTTAGGTTAGAGTTGGACATCCTACCTGACTATTAGTTAGGTTAGAGTTGGACATCCTACCTGACTGTTAGTTAGGTTAGAGTTGGAGTTAGACATCCTACCTGACTGTTAGTTAGGTAAGGGTTAGAGTTAGACATCCTACCTGACTATTAGTTAGGTTAGAGTTGGAGTTAGACATCCTACCTGACTGTTAGTTAGGTTAGAGTTAGACATCCTACCTGACTGTTAGTTAGGTTAGAGTTAGACATCCTACCTGACTGTTAGTTAGGTTAGAGTTAGACATCCTACCTGACTATTAGTTAGGTTAGAGTTAAAGTTAGACATCCTACCTGACTATTAGTTAGGTAAGGGTTGGAGTTAGACATCCTATCTGACTATTAGTTAGGTTAGAGTTGGACATCCTACCTGACTATTAGTTAGGTAAGGGTTAGAGTTAGACATCCTACCTGACTATTAGTTAGGTTAGAGTTGGAGTTAGACATCCTACCTGACTATTAGTTAGGTAAGGGTTGGAGTTAGACATCCTATCTGACTATTAGTTAGGTTAGAGTTGGACATCCTACCTGACTATTAGTTAGGTAAGGGTTGGAGTTAGACATCCTATCTGACTATTAGTTAGGTTAGAGTTAAAGTTAGACATCCTACCTGACTATTAGTTAGGTTAGAGTTGGAGTTAGACATCCTACCTGACTATTAGTTAGGTTAGAGTTAAAGTTAGACATCCTACCTGACTATTAGTTAGGCTAGAGTTAAAGTTAGACATCCTACCTGACTGTTAGTTAGGTTAGAGTTGGAGTTAGACATCCTACCTGACTGTTAGTTAGGTAAGGGTTGGAGTTAGACATCCTACCTGACTATTAGTTAGGTTAGAGTTGGAGTTCAAATTAGACATCCTACCTGGCTGTCTCCTTCCACTCCATCTCTTGCCCATCCACAGAGAGCAGCTCGTCCAGCTCAGTGAAGAGTTGAGGTGGTGACGGTCCATCATCATCCTCTCCCAGCATAATGCGGATCCTCTCGCCCGCTGGAGAGACTGGAGAGAAAGGGAAGATACTACGGCTTACAGGCTGCTGCCCATCCAGATTGGTTTTTCCCTCATCTCCTAACCCATTCATCTTGGCCCCTGGGGCCAGCTGGACAACTCTGACCACTTGAGGTGGAGGTGGAGGAATCCTAACAAGAACCTCATCCCTCTCCTCATTCTCATCCCAATCATCTCTCTCTCCATCCCTCTCTTTCTCTTTCTCTATATCCCTCTCTTTCTCCTTCTCTCCATCCCTCTCCTTCTCCTTCTCTTCGTGGTTGTTGTTGTTGTTCTCAGACATCTCTGGAACTTTTCACCCCCAACTGTCCAATGGGTAAGGGTTAGGGTTATCAAACTAGGTCCCAGATGGAACAGGTGGGAACCCTCCACAGAAGAACAACAGCTACACCTCTGTGGGAAAGTTACTGTGGTCTGTCCTCTGTCCCTACTGGAGCTCTCTAAGACCCAGGTAGAGGGAGGGGCGAGGGGGTCCCCCAGTCCCCCAGTCCCCCACAGCCAGTCCCCCTCCCCTCTGTCCCCTCCACAGCTCAAATAGAAACCCTCTCCATTGGTCACCCAGTCAGCCCCCTTACCCCTCCCCTCTCCCACCTAATAGATCCCATTTCATTGGTCCCCCAGCTTGGCATAGAGCCATGAGTCCCTCATTAAGAATTAGGAAATGTTTCACAAACTGCCCATTCTAAACAGGAAAGCTTTGCTTTCTTTCTCCCTTGTTTTCTAATTTGAATATTTAGTCAAGCATCAGTGCCCATATAAAAAAAAGACTGCAGGACATCAAAAAGACTGAAATATAAATACTACTTTTCAACACTAGCCCTCTTCAGATGTGTTTTAACATGGATCACATGATTATAGACACTTACAAGTGGCGTCGTTGACAAGTATTGATAGTCAGAAGTTGAACTGAACAGCCTGTTGATAAGAGAACAGTGCCTTTCCCATTAGTTCTATGTTGGACACACACACGCACGGGCACACGCACACGCACACGAAATGCACACGCACACACATGTGACATGGTTGGTTGGTGATAGCTGGTTACCAGTGATAAATACCTATAGACTAACAATGCAGTCTCTGGTGGAACATATTGTACAAGTCCCATCATTATTTAGATGGTGAATCATGTCTTTCTCTAGGAACACTGTGTGTTGGTTAAGCCATGCTCCTAGAGAAAGACTGTGTGTTGGGAAAGCCGTGCTCCTAGAGAAAGACTGTGGGTTGGGAAAGCCGTGCTCCTAGAGAATGACAGTGTGACTGTGTGTTGGGAAAGCCGTGCCCCTAGATAAAGACTGTGTTGGTTAAGCCGTGCTCCTAGAGAATGACAGTGGGTTGGGAAAGCCGTGCTCCTAGAGAATGACTGTGGGTTGGGAAAGCCGTGCTCCTAGAGAATGACAGTGGGTTGGGAAAGCCGTGCTCCTAGAGAATGACAGTGGGTTGGGAAAGCCGTGCTCTAGAGAATGACAGTGGGTTGGGAAAGCCGTGCTCCTAGAGAATGACAGTGGGTTGGGAAAGCCGTGCTCCTAGAGAATGACAGTGGGTTGGGAAAGCCGTGCTCCTAGAGAATGACAGTGGGTTGGGAAAGCCGTGCCCCTAGATAAAGACTGTGTTGGTTAAGCCGTGCTCCTAGATAAAGACTGTGTTGGTTAAGCCGTGCTCCTAGAGAAAGACTGTGTGTTGGGAAAGCCGTGCTCCTAGAGAAAGACTGTGGGTTGGGAAAGCCGTGCCCCTAGATAAAGACTGTGTTGGGAAAGCCGTGCCCCTAGATAAAGACTGTGTTGGTTAAGCCGTGCCCCTAGATAAAGACTGTGTTGGTTAAGCCGTGCTCCTAGAGAAAGACTGTGTGTTGGGAAAGCTGTGCTCCTAGAGAATGACAGTGGGTTGGGAAAGCCGTGCTCCTAGAGAATGACAGTGGGTTGGGAAAGCCGTGCTCCTAGAGAATGACAGTGGGTTGGGAAAGCCGTGCTCCTAGAGAATGACAGTGGGTTGGGAAAGCCGTGCTCCTAGAGAATGACAGTGGGTTGGGAAAGCCGTGCTCCTAGAGAATGACAGTGGGTTGGGAAAGCCGTGCTCCTAGAGAATGACAGTGGGTTGGGAAAGCCGTGCTCCTAGAGAATGACAGTGGGTTGGGAAAGCCGTGCTCCTAGAGAATGACAGTGGGTTGGGAAAGCCGTGCTCCTAGAGAATGACAGTGGGTTGGGAAAGCCGTGCTCCTAGAGAATGACAGTGGGTTGGGAAAGCCGTGCTCCTAGAGAATGACAGTGGGTTGGGAAAGCCGTGCTCCTAGAGAATGACAGTGGGTTGGGAAAGCCGTGCTCCTAGAGAATGACTGTGGGTTGGGAAAGCCGTGCTCCTAGAGAATGACAGTGGGTTGGGAAAGCCGTGCTCCTAGAGAATGACAGTGGGTTGGGAAAGCCGTGCTCCTAGAGAATGACAGTGGGTTGGGAAAGCCGTGCCCCTAGATAAAGACTGTGTTGGTTAAGCCGTGCTCCTAGATAAAGACTGTGTTGGTTAAGCCGTGCTCCTAGAGAAAGACTGTGTGTTGGGAAAGCCGTGCCCCTAGATAAAGACTGTGTTGGGAAAGCCGTGCCCCTAGATAAAGACTGTGTTGGTTAAGCCGTGCTCCTAGAGAAAGACTGTGTTGGTTAAGCCGTGCCCCTAGATAAAGACTGTGTTGGTTAAGCCGTGCTCCTAGAGAAAGACTGTGTGTTGGGAAAGCCGTGCTCCTAGAGAATGACAGTGGGTTGGGAAAGCCGTGCTCCTAGAGAATGACAGTGGGTTGGGAAAGCCGTGCTCCTAGAGAATGACAGTGGGTTGGGAAAGCCGTGCTCCTAGAGAATGACAGTGGGTTGGGAAAGCCGTGCTCCTAGAGAATGACAGTGGGTTGGGAAAGCCGTGCTCCTAGAGAATGACTGTGGGTTGGGAAAGCCGTGCTCCTAGAGAATGACAGTGGGTTGGGAAAGCCGTGCTCCTAGAGAATGACAGTGGGTTGGGAAAGCCGTGCTCCTAGAGAATGACAGTGGGTTGGGAAAGCCGTGCTCCTAGAGAATGACAGTGGGTTGGGAAAGCCGTGCTCCTAGAGAATGACAGTGGGTTGGGAAAGCCGTGCTCCTAGAGAATGACAGTGGGTTGGGAAAGCCGTGCTCCTAGAGAATGACAGTGGGTTGGGAAAGCCGTGCTCCTAGAGAATGACAGTGGGTTGGGAAAGCCGTGCTCTTAGAGAATGACAGTGGGTTGGGAAAGCCGTGCTCCTAGAGAATGACAGTGGGTTGGGAAAGCCGTGCTCCTAGAGAATGACAGTGGGTTGGGAAAGCCGTGCTCCTAGAGAATGACAGTGGGTTGGGAAAGCCGTGCTCCTAGAGAATGACAGTGGGTTGGGAAAGCCGTGCTCCTAGAGAATGACAGTGGGTTGGGAAAGCCGTGCTCCTAGAGAATGACAGTGGGTTGGGAAAGCCGTGCTCCTAGAGAATGACAGTGGGTTGGGAAAGCCGTGCTCCTAGAGAATGACAGTGGGTTGGGAAAGCCGTGCTCCTAGAGAATGACAGTGGGTTGGGAAAGCCGTGCTCCTAGAGAATGACAGTGGGTTGGGAAAGCCGTGCTCCTAGAGAATGACAGTGGGTTGGGAAAGCCGTGCTCCTAGAGAATGACAGTGGGTTGGGAAAGCCGTGCTCCTAGAGAATGACAGTGGGTTGGGAAAGCCGTGCTCTTAGAGAATGACAGTGGGTTGGGAAAGCCGTGCTCCTAGAGAATGACAGTGGGTTGGGAAAGCCGTGCTCCTAGAGAATGACAGTGGGTTGGGAAAGCCGTGCTCCTAGAGAATGACAGTGGGTTGGGAAAGCCGTGCTCCTAGAGAATGACAGTGGGTTGGGAAAGCCGTGCTCCTAGAGAATGACAGTGGGTTGGGAAAGCCGTGCTCCTAGAGAATGACAGTGGGTTGGGAAAGCCGTGCTCTTAGAGAATGACAGTGGGTTGGGAAAGCCGTGCTCCTAGAGAATGACAGTGGGTTGGGAAAGCCGTGCTCCTAGAGAATGACAGTGGGTTGGGAAAGCCGTGCTCCTAGAGAATGACAGTGGGTTGGGAAAGCCGTGCTCCTAGAGAATGACAGTGGGTTGGGAAAGCCGTGCTCCTAGAGAATGACAGTGGGTTGGGAAAGCCGTGCTCCTAGAGAATGACAGTGGGTTGGGAAAGCTGTGCTCCTAGAGAATGACAGTGGGTTGGGAAAGCCGTGCTCCTAGAGAATGACAGTGGGTTGGGAAAGCCGTGCTCCTAGAGAATGACAGTGGGTTGGGAAAGCCGTGCTCCTAGAGAATGACAGTGGGTTGGGAAAGCCGTGCTCCTAGAGAATGACAGTGGGTTGGGAAAGCCGTGCTCTTAGAGAATGACAGTGGGTTGGGAAAGCCGTGCTCCTAGAGAATGACAGTGGGTTGGGAAAGCCGTGCTCCTAGAGAATGACAGTGGGTTGGGAAAGCCGTGCTCTTAGAGAATGACAGTGGGTTGGGAAAGCCGTGCTCCTAGAGAATGACAGTGGGTTGGGAAAGCCGTGCTCTTAGAGAATGACAGTGGGTTGGGAAAGCCGTGCTCCTAGAGAATGACAGTGGGTTGGGAAAGCCGTGCTCCTAGAGAATGACAGTGGGTTGGGAAAGCCGTGCTCTTAGAGAATGACAGTGGGTTGGGAAAGCCGTGCTCCTAGAGAATGACAGTGGGTTGGGAAAGCCGTGCTCTTAGAGAATGACAGTGGGTTGGGAAAGCCGTGCTCTTAGAGAATGACAGTGGGTTGGGAAAGCCGTGCTCTTAGAGAATGACAATGGGTTGGGAAAGCCGTGCTCCTAGAGAATGACAGTGGGTTGGGAAAGCCGTGCTCTTAGAGAATGACAGTGGGTTGGGAAAGCCGTGCTCTTAGAGAATGACAGTGGGTTGGGAAAGCCGTGCTCTTAGAGAAAGACTGTGCTTTCCCAAAACATACAGAAAGACCATGAGAGCAACACAACAACATGATGCTAACTAACCAATACAAAGATATCATTGTGACAAGGCTCCCTGCTCATTGCACTTGCATTTCAGCAACAAGTGAATATCAATGAAACAGCGAGCCCATCCACTGAAGCAGATTCCTTCACGCTACCGGCCCCTTGCCTGCCAAGTCCACAGCTCTGATATCACCGGAAGTCATGCAGAGGAATGCCAGTCAGTCCGTCAGTCAGAGAGATTATGCAACACTTCAGGACAGCAGATAGTTCAACAGGGATGACATGTTCTGCTTTAACCCTGCCTGTATCCACATAGTTTAACAGGGGTGACATGTTCTGCTTTAACCCTGCCTGTATCCACATAGTTTAACAGGGATGACATGTTATGCTGTAACCCAGCCTGTATCCACATAGTTTAACAAGGATGACATGTTCTGCTTTAACCCTGCCTGTATCCACATAGTTTAACAGGGGTGACATGTTCTGCTGTAATCCTAACCCTGCCTGTATCCACATAGTTCAACAGGGATGACATGTTCTGCTTTAAATCTGCCTGTACCCTGCCTGTAAACACTTGTATATTGATGCATGTTTAATAATTCAACTTTTGGATTTTGAATTTGGGGCCTTGCATTTCACCTGGTAGTGTCTGCTTTAACTCAGCCTGTATCCACATAGTTTAACAGGGACGACATGTTCTGCTGTAATCCGAACCCTGCCTGTATCTACATAGTTTAACAGGGATGACATGCTGTTGCTTAAACCCTGTGTTAATGTCTGTGGTTCAGTTGTGGAAAAGAGTCAGGCGCAGGAGATAGTTCACGTGTGAAAAGGTATTTTAATTTAGTCACCAGTCCACAAACAATAACTCTGGCGATAACAAAATACCCACACAAACTTCCAAAATAAACGGGCGCAATCCAGCAACCTGGCAATTACGGGAACCACAATACAATAGCCCTCAGTACACAGACTGGGAAACATACGAGAACAAACGGTACAACCTAACAATCACACACAATGGGAAGAGGGGAAGTTAGGAGTATAAACAATTGCGTGATTGGGAGAAATTAACAACAGGTGTGTACAATTAGACAAAACCAACAGAACACATGAAAAAGGGGAGCGATGATGGTCAGAAAACCGGTGACGTCGACCGCTGAACACCGCCCGAACAAGAAGAGGGACCGACTTGGCGGAAGTCGTGACAGTACCCCGACGCCGCGGCTGCAGTGGCGTGCCGACACCGGCCTCGGGACGACCCGGGGGGCGAGGCGAAGGGCGATCCGGCCTGCGACGATGAAACTCCAATCAGCAGTTCAGGGTCCAATACATCCGCCACCGGAACCCAGCACCTCTCCTCCGGGCCGTATCCCTCCCACTCCACGAGATACTGAATGCCCCCGCCCTACGTCGCGAATCCAGGATGCCCCGCACGGAGTACGCCGGGACCCCTTCGATGTCCAGAGGGGGCGGAGGAAACTTCCGCATCTCAGAGTCCTCGAGCGGACCAACCACCACCGGCTTGAGGAGAGACACATGGAACGAGGGGTTAATATGATAATCAGGGGGAAGCTGTAACCTGTAACACACCTCGTTCACTCTCCTCAGGACTTTAAATGACTCCACAAACCGCGGACCCAGCACGGCCTGCTGGAGGTGAACATGGGCGGCCTCCCTCTGCCTGCTTGAACCACTCGTCCACCGCAGGAGCCTTGGCCTGGCTCCGATGCCATGGTGCCAGAACTGGCTGGTACCCCAACACAACCTGGAAGGGGGAGAGGTTAGTGGAGGAGTGGCAAAGCGAGTTCTGTGCCATCTCCGCCCAGGGTACGAATGCCGCCAACTCCCCCGGCCGGTCCTGGCAATAGGACCGCAGAAACCTACCCACATCCTGGTTCACTCTCTCCACCTGCCCATTACTCCCAGGGTGAAAACCCGAGGTAATGCTGACCGAGACCTCCAAATGTTCCATGAATGCCTTCCAGACTCTCGACGTGAACTGGGGACCTCGATCAGACACTCTATCCTTGGGTACCCCGTAGTGCCGGAAGACGTGGTTAAACAGGGCCTTCACAGTTTGTAGGGCCGTAGGGAGTCCGGGCAGAGGGAGGAGACGACAGGACTTAGAGAATCGATCCACAATGACCAGGATCGTGGTGTTTCCCTGAGAAGGAGGGAGATCGGTTAGGAAATCCACTGATAAATGTGACCACAGCCGTTGTGGAACGGGTAAGGGATTTAGCTTACCTCTGGGTAGGTGTCTAGGTGTGCCTACCTTGGCACACCCAGTCAGGCAGCGCACTGTCCAAACGATCCCAGGATGACCAGAGTGCCGGAAGACACGGTTAAACAGGGCCTCCGCAGTCTGTAGGGCCGTAGGCAGACCGGGCATCGGAAGGAGACGACAGGACTTAGAGAAACGATCCACAACGACCAGGATCGTGGTATTCCCCTGAGAAGGAGGAAGATTTCCGACCAATTTCCAGATGACCAGAGGAGGGTGACGTATGGGCCCAAGAGATCAACTGGTCACGAACAACAGTTGGGAACGTACATTCGCCCGACGGGACACTGGGGGGGAGCAGGCTCAGTGCGTAACGCATGCTTAATGTCCGCGTCTAGCTCCCACACAACCGGTGCCACCAAACAGGAAGCCGGGAGTATGGGAGTCTGATCCATGGACCGCTCCTCTGTGTCATAAAACCGGGACAGTGCGTCTGCCTTCTTATTCTGGGAACCTGGTCTGTATGAAATGGTAAACACAAACCGAGTAAAAAAACATAGCCCACCTTGCTTGACGAGGATTCAATCTCCTCGCTGCCCGGATGTACTCCAGATTACGGTGGTCAGTCCAAATGAGAAAATGTTGTTTAGCCCCCTCAAGCCAATGTCTCCACACTTTCAGAGCTTGTGGCAGCTGAGGGGTCGGTTTTGGAGAGCCTGGAGTGCCCAAAGTAAAATGCCTCCCATTCAGGCCCAGAAAATATTTAGTACCATTGGATAGGAAACACTCTGAATTTTCCAAAAGTGTTAACCATATGTCTGTGAGTGAAACAGAACGCATATGGCAGGCGAAACCCCGAGGAATTTCTGTCCTGGAAAAAGTGGTTTTGACAGAGTGCCTCATTGGGAACCCCTCCCTCATGAAAATGACCATATAAGGGCATATGAATGCAGTACCCATCGCTTCCTTTAGATGTCAACAGTCTCGAGACAGTGTAAAATTTCATTTTGGATGAATTAAACCAGAGAAGAAGAGCAAACCAGGAAGTGACCTTTTTATGTCAACAGTACCCAGTGCGCGTTCCCGAGAAGGCGCGCAGTGTCTTTTTTACCGTCTTTATCGATCAGTTTATATTCCGGTTGATTTATAATAGTAAATATACGTAAAAGTGTTCCTAAGGATACATTTAAAACTATGTTTGATTGTTCTTGGACAAGTTTATAGGTATAAGATGAACGAGTTTGCGTCACGTTTCAATGGACTAGTGGAGGCTGTCGTTTCTGATTATAACGCGCGAACCAAATGTAGGATTTATGGATAAAATACATAACTTTTTCTAACAAAAGAACCATGGATTGTCTTCGTTGGACACTTAGGATGACCTCAGCAGAAGTTCTTCAACAGGTAATTGAAGGCGAGAGCCAAATCGGCATATTCTGGGGGGATGTGCACGGTGGAGACCTGGTCTGGACTTTCCACCGTGGTTGCTCCAACGGAAACCCCTATACACCTCCCCGAGCACTCTCGCGACCACCCCGTGAGAGTCCTCTGTTGCCAGGAAATGGTGGGGTTATGCGAGGCTAACCAGGGAAGGCCTAATACCACAGGAAACGCAGGAGAGTCAATGAGGAAGAGACTGATTCTCTCCTCATGCTTCCCCTGCGTCACCATGACGAGAGAGATGGTGGCCTCCCTGATTACCCCAGACCCTAATGGTCGACTATCTAAAGCATGTACAGGGAAAGGTCTGACCACAGGGTTAATGGGAATCTCTAACCTAAGTGCAAGAGCTCTGTCAATGAAATTCCCAGCTGTACCTGAATCGACGAGCGCCCTATGCTGGGAATAGGGGGAAAAATTCAGAAAACACACAGACACAAACAGTTGATCAACAGAGGACTCTGGGTGAGTGTGGTGCATACTCAACTGAGGTGAGGCCAGAGTGCTCTGCCTGCCGTCTCTCCTCCCAGAAGAACCCCCCCTGTACCGACCGGCAGTGTGCCCTCTGCGGCCACAACTGGTGCAGGTGAAAGCTCCTCCTCCAGCCTCCCTACGCATTGCCCCTCCTAGCTCCATGGGCTCTGGAGAGGGGATGCCGGAGGGTGGGGTTGACAGGACCCTCTCTGGACGTCTGCGGGTGACCAGCAGGTTATCCAACCGAATGGAGAGGTCTACCAGTTGGTCAAAGGTCACGGTGGCGTCCCTGCATGCCAGTTCCCGCCAGATGTCCTCGCGTAGGCTGCACCTATAGTGGTCGATTAGGACCCTGTCATTCCAGCCCGCTCCGGCGGCCAACGTCCGGAACTCAAGGGCGAACTCCTGGGCGCTTCTTGTCCCCTGTCTCAAGTGGAAGAGCCGCTCCCCCACCGCTCTCCCCTCGGGAGGATGGTCAAACACAGCTCGGAAGCGACGGGTGAACTCTTCAAAGGGATCCAACGCTGCGTCTCCCTCTCCCCACACGGTGTTGGCCCACTCCAGCGCTTTCCCAGTGAGACAGGAGAGGGAGCTGGATGCACGGTGGCCAGGTAGAGGTCCAGTTGTAGCAAAAAACCCTGGCACCGTGCTGCTGTCCCATCATACCCCCGTGGGAGGAGAGAGACGAATCCCACTGGTTCTGGATTCCAGAGGGCTAGGTGGGGACACCCCTGGTTGGGGTGGTCGAGGCGCTGGGCAGACCTCCTGTCTCTCCCAGCGATCCAGAGTTTGGACAACGCGATCCATAGTGGCCCCAAGATGCTGTAACATGACCGAGTGCTCACGGATGCGTTCCTCGACTCCTCTGTTTGGTGTTGCTGCTCCTGCTGTGTGTTGCTGCTCCATAATATGTGGTGCGTGATTCTGTAATGTCTGTGGTTCAGTTGTGGAAAAGAGTCAGGCGCAGCAAGCATAAAAGGAGGAACACTTTAATGTATAAGGAACACTTTAATGTATATGTTGTATAATATTTCATCCGGAATATAAACTGGGCGATAAGAAAGGAAAAAAAACAAAGAACGCGCAAGCCGGGAGTGCGCATTTACTTGTATTGACAACTGCGTTCTTCTCTGCTCTAAAAGCATCTAAAAAGAATCAGAACACTTTCGAGACTGTTGACATCCAGAGGAAGCGATAGGTACTGCATTCATATGCCCTTATAAGGGCATTTTCATAAGGGAGGGGCTCTAAATGAGGCAATGTGTCAAAACCACTTTTTCCAGGACAGAAATTCCTCGGGGTTTCGCCTGCCATATCCGTTCTGTTTTACTCACAGACAAAATGTTAACACTTCTAGAAAGTTCAGAGTGTTTCCTATCCAATGGTTCTAAATATGTGCATATCCTATTTTCTGGGCCTGAATGGGAGGCATTTTACTTTGGGCACGCCAGGCTCTCCAAAACGGTCACCTCGTGCGCTGCTCCCAAAGAAGTTATCATCTTGGCCATGTTCTGTTATAATCTCCACCCGGCACAGCCAGAAGAGGACTGGCCACCCCTCATAGCCTGGTTCCTCTCTAGGTTTCTTTCTAGGTTCTGGCCTTTCTAGGGAGTTTTTCCTAGCCACTGTGCTTCTACACCTGCATTGCTTGCTGTTTGGGGTTTTAGGCTGAGTTTCTGTACAGCACTTTGTGACATCAGCTGATGTAAGAAGGGCTTTATAAATTTGATTGATGTGGTTGATTTAGCTCATCTGGTAGGCTCTCGTCACTGGGCAGCTCGCAGCTGGGTTTACCTTTGTAGTCCATAATAGTTTGCAAGCCTTGCCACATTCAACAAACTTCAGAGCCGGATTAGTACGATTCAATCGTAGTCCTGTATTGACGCTTTGCCTGTTTGATGGTTAGTCTGAGGGCATAGCGGGATTTTTTATAAGTGTCCGGATTAGTGTCCCGTTTCTTGAAAGCGGCAGCTCTAGCCTTTAGCTCGGTCCGAATGTTGCCTGTAATCCATGGCTTCTGGTTGGGATATGTACGTACGGTGAGTCCATCAGCCACTCCTTGGGCTTCAATACCTATTTTGCCAACTGGCCTGGACCCCCGCCAGCCCATCACGACTGGACCACCGACATGATTCGCCTGAGGGGTTCTTTCACAACTGGCTTTGCCGTCGCAACGTCCCCCAAATGCCCATCTGCTAGCAGGCTAGCCGCGGCCCGCTAGCTGTCCAGAGCACATCGAACTGTTAGCTTAAGAGGCCCATCGGACAAATTCTTTGGCCACTATACCTATTTTGCCAATTGGCCTGGTTTACCACACGGAGCCCTGCTCTCCGTATGCTGACGGAACAACACGAGGGGGACACAACAGACTTTCTCCCGTCACGACGTCCCTCCAAGGCCATTCTGTTAGCTTATTAGCCCCGGCCCGCTAACTGCCTGAAGCACCCCACCGCTCCCTAAGAAGTTAACACTTTAGTTCCACCTCCCACACATGCGGAGACATCACCTGGTTTAAACGATATTTCTAGAGACAATATCTCAATATCTCTTTATTGTCACTCTATGCACAGGTTTACCCCCACTGTATTCACGTCCTACCATACCTTTGTCTGTAAATTTTGCCTTGAATCTATTCTTCCGTACACAGAAATCTGCTCCTTTCACTATCTGGTCCAAAAATACTAGACGATCAGTCCTTTTAGCCTTTAGCCGTACCCTTATCCTACTCCTCCTCTGTTCCTCTGGTGATGTGGAGGTTAATCCAGGCCCTGCAGTGCCTAGCTCCACTCCCATTCCCAAGGCGCTATCATTTGTTGACTTCTGCAACCGTAAAAGCCTTGGTTTCATGCATGTTAACATTAGAAGCCTCCTCCCTAAGTTTGTTTTATTCACTACCCTAGCACACTCTGCCAAACTGGATGTCCTAGCCATGTCTGAATCCTGGCTTAGGAAGACCACCAAAAATCCTGGAATTTCCATCCCTAACTATAACATTTTCCGACAAGATTGAACTGCCAAAAAGGGCGGTGTTGCAATCTACTGCAGAGATAGCCTGCAGAGTTCTGTCTTACTATCCAGGTCTGTACCCAAACAATTAGAGTCTCTCACCATTGCCGCTTGCTATAGACTGCCCCCAGCTGTGCCCTTGATACCATATGTGAACTGATCGCCCCCCATCTATCTTCAGAGCACCCCAGCCATCCTACAATCTAAACTTGATGCCCTCAATCTCACACAAATTATCAATGAACCCACCAGGTACAACCCCAAATCAGTAAACACAGGCACCCTCATAGATATCATCGTAACCAACTTGCCCTCTAAATACACTTCTGCTGTTTTCAACCAAGATCTCAGCGATCACTGCCTCATTACCCGCATCCGTAATAGGTCTGCGGTCAAACGACCACCCCTCATCACTTTCAAACACTCCCTAAAACACTTCAGCGAGCAGGCCTTTCTAATCGACCTGGCCAGGGTATCCTGGAAGGATATTGACCTCATCCCGTCAGTAGAGGATGCCTGGTCATTCTTTAAGAGTGCCTTCCTCACCATCTTAAATAAGCATGCCCCTTTCAATTTTTTTTTAACCAGGAACAGATATAGCCCTTGGTTCACTCCAGACTTGACTGCCCTTGACCAGCACAAACACATCCTTTGGCGTTCTGCATTAGCATCGAATAGCCCACACGATATGCAGAAATGTGCATCCTGTAGCACAAACTCAAAAAAGTTCTGGGACACTGTAAAGTCTATGGAGAATAAAAACACCTCCTCCCAGCTGCCCACTGCATTGGGGCTAGGAAATACTGTAACCACTGACAAATCCACTATAATTGAGAACTTCAATAAGCATTTTTCTAAGGCTGGCCATGCTTTCTACCTGGCTACCCCTACCCCGGTCAACAGCCCCGCACTCCCCACAGCATCTCGCCCAAGCCTCCCACATTTCTCATTCACCCAAATCCAGATAGCTGATGTTCTGAAAAAGCTGCAAAATCTGGACCCCTACAAATCAGCTGGGCTAGACAATCTGGCCCCTCTCTTTCTAAAATGATCTGCCGAAATTGTTGCAACCCCTGTTACTAGCCTGTTCAACCTCTCTTTCGTGTCGTCTGAGATTTCCAAAGATTGAAAAGCTGCAGCGGTCATCCCCCTCTTCAAAGGGTGTGACACTAGACCCAAACTGCTACAGACCCATATCTATCCTACCCTGCCTTTCAAAGGTCTTCGAAAGCCAAGTTAACAAACAGATTACCGACCATTTAGAATCCCACCGTACCTTCTCCGCTATGTAATA
Source organism: Brachymystax lenok tsinlingensis (assembly GCA_030435695.1). Lineage (NCBI taxonomy): Eukaryota > Metazoa > Chordata > Actinopteri > Salmoniformes > Salmonidae > Brachymystax > Brachymystax lenok. The sequence continues at coordinate 90,560,606 of CM059819.1, forward strand.
TGGTTTCAGAGCTGGTCATGGGTGCACCTCAGCCACACTCAAGGTCCTAAACGATATCATAACCGCTATTGATGAGACATTACTGTGCAGCCGTATTCATTGATCTGGCCAAGGCTTTCGACTCTGTCAATCACCACATTCTTATTGGCAGACTCAACAGCCTTGGTTTCTCAAATGATTGCCTTGCCTGGTTCACCAACTACTTCTCTGATAGAGTTCAGTGTGTCAAATTGGAGGGCCTGTTGTCCAGACCTCTGGCAGTCTCTATAGGGGTGCCTCAGGGTTCAATTCTTGGGCCGACTCTCTTCTCTGTATACATCAATGATGTCGCTCTTGCTGCCGGTGATTCTCTGATCCACCTCTACGCAGACGACACCATTCTGTATACTTCTGGCCCTTCTTTGGACTCTGTGTTAACTAACCTCCAGACGAGCTTCAATGCCATACAACTCTCCTTCCGTGGCCTCCAACTGCTCTTAAATGCAAGTAAAACTAAATGCATGCTTTTCAACCGATCACTGCCCGCACCTGCCCGCCTGTCCAGCATCACTACTCTGGATGGCTCTTAGAATATGTGGACAACTACAAATACCTAAGTGTCTGGCTAGACTGTAAACTCTCCTTCCAGACTCACATTAAATATCTCCAATCCAAAATTAAATCCAGAATCGGCTTCCTATTGCGCAACAAAGCATCCTTCACTCATGCAGCCAAACATACCCTCGTAAAACTGACCATCCTACCGATCCTCGACTTCGGCGATGTCATTTATAAAATAGCCTCCAACACTCTACTCAACAAATTGGATGCAGTCTATCACAGTGCCATCCGTTTTGTCACCAAATCCCCATACTACCCACCACTGCAACCTGTACGCTCTCGTTGGCTGGCCCTTGCTTCATACTCGTCGCCAATCCCACTGGCTCCAGGTCATCTATAAGTCCCTGCTAGGTAAAGCCCCGTCTTATCTCAGCTCACTGGTCACCATAGCAGCACCCACCCGCAGCACGCGCTCCAGCCGGTATATCTCACTGGTCACCCCAAAAGCCAATTCCTCTTTCGTCCGCCTTTCCTTCCAGTTCTCTGCTGCCAATGACTGGAACGAACTACAAAAATCACTGAAGCTGGAGACTCACATCTCCCTCACTAGCTTTAAGCACCAGCTGTCAGTGCAGCTCACATATCTCTGCACCTGCACATAGCCCATCTATAAACAGCCCATCCTACTACCTCATCCCCATAATGTATTTATTTATTTACTTATCTTGCTCCTTTGCACCCCAGTAACTTGCACATTTATCTTCTGCACATCTACCATCCCAGTGTTTAATTGCTATATTGTAATTACCTCGCCACCATGGCCTATTTGTTGCCCTACCTCCCTTAACTTACCTCATTTGCACTCACTGTATATATATATACACTTATTTTTTTATTTTTTTACTGTATTATTGGCTGTATGTCTGTGTATTCCATGTGTAACTCTTTGTTGTTGTATGTATCAAACTGCTGTACTTTATCTTGGCCAGGTCGCATTTGTAAATGAGAACTTGTTCTCAACTAGCCTACCTTGTTAAGTAAAGGTAAAATAAATAAATAAAATCAACCTACTGTCTCTGTCCTGCCTGTATCTACCTACTGTCTCTGTCTCTGTCCTGCCTGTATCTACCTACTGTCTATGTCTCTGTCCTGCCTGTATCTAACTACTGTCTATGTCTCTGTCCTGCCTGTATCTAACTACTGTCTATGTCTCTGTCCTGCCTGTATCTAACTACTGTCTATGTCTCTGTCCTGCCTGTATCTACCTACTGTCTATGTCTCTGTCCTGCCTGTATCTACCTACTGTCTCTGTCTCTGTCCTGCCTGTATCTACCTACTGTCTCTGTCTCTGTCCTGCCTGTATCTACCTACTGTCTCTGTCTCTGTCCTGCCTGTATCTACCTACTGTCTATGTCTCTGTCCTGCCTGTATCTACCTACTGTCTATGTCTCTGTCCTGCCTGTATCTACCTACTGTCTCTGTCCTGCCTGTATCTACCTACTGTCTCTGTCCTGCCTGTATCTACCTACTGTCTCTGTCCTGCCTGTATCTACCTACTGTCTCTGTCCTGCCTGTATCTACCTACTGTCTCTGTCTCTGTCCTGCCTGTATCTACCTACTGTCTCTGTCTCTGTCCTATCTGTATCTATTCACTATATTGTCTCCCAGCACAGAAGGCCTAACTAAAGGGTTTGAGAGAGGATTTCTGAATTCAGGTCACCAAAGGCACATTTGATAGTTGGCATTTCCTTTTCTGACCCTAGCTGTCACTTCAGCGAGACACTAATGTTTTAATGAGGCATCCGAGTGACGACTGTTAGTTACATAAACCTTCAGAGGGAAAGTTACTATATGGGAACTGTGGATAACCCATACATAGTTACTACGATCAGTGTTGGGGACTGTGGATAACCCATACATAGTTACTACGATCAGTGTTGGGGACTGTGGATAACCCATACATAGTTACTACGATCAGTGTTGGGGACTGTGGATAACCCATACATAGTTACTACGATCAGTGTTGGGGACTGTGGATAACCCATACATAGTTACTACTAATAGTGTTGAGGGCTGTGGATAACCCATACATAGTTACTACTATCAGTGTTGGGGACTGTGGATAACCCATACATAGTTACTACTATCAGTGTTGGGGACTGTGGATAACCCATACATAGTTACAACTATCAGTGTTGGGGACTGTGGATAACCCATACATAGTTACAACTATCAGTGTTGGGGACTGTGGATAACCCATACATAGCTACAACTATCAGTGTTGGGGACTGTGGATAACCCATACATAGTTACTACTATCAGTGTTGAGGGCTGTGGATAACCCAAACATAGTTACTACTAATAGTGTTGGGGACTGTGGATAACCCATACATAGTTACAACTATCAGTGTTGGGGACTGTGGATTACCCATACATAGTTACAACTATCAGTGTTGGGGACTGTGGATTACCCATACATAGTTACTACTATCAGTGTTGAGGGCTGTGGATAACCCAAACATAGTTACTACTAATAGTGTTGGGGACTGTGGATAACCCATACATAGTTACTACTATCAGTGTTGGGGACTGTGGATAACCCATACATAGTTACTACTATCAGTGTTGGGGACTGTGGATTACCCATACATAGTTACAACTATCAGTGTTGGGGACTGTGGATAACCCATACATAGTTACTACTATTAGTGTTGGGGACTGTGGATAACCCATACATAGTTACAACTATCAGTGTTGGGGACTGTGGATAACCCATACATAGTTACAACTATCAGTGTTGGGGACTGTGGATTACCCATACATAGTTACTACTATTAGTGTTGGGGACTGTGGATAACCCATACATAGTTACAACTATCAGTGTTGGGGACTGTGGATTACCCATACATAGTTACTACTATTAGTGTTGGGGACTGTGGATAACCCATACATAGTTACAACTATCAGTGTTGGGGACTGTGGATAACCCATACATAGTTACAACTATCAGTGTTGGGGACTGTGGATAACTATCAGTGTTGAGGGCTGTGGATAACCCATACATAGTTACTACTATCAGTGTTGAGGGCTGTGGATAACCCAAACATAGTTACTACTATCAGTGTTGGGGACTGTGGATTACCCATACATAGTTACAACTATCAGTGTTGGGGACTGTGGATAACTATCAGTGTTGGGGACTGTGGATAACCCATACATAGTTACTACTATCAGTGTTGGGGACTGTGGATTACCCATACATAGTTACAACTATCAGTGTTGGGGACTGTGGATAACCCATACATAGTTACTACTATTAGTGTTGGGGACTGTGGATAACCCATACATAGTTACAACTATCAGTGTTGGGGACTGTGGATAACCCATACATAGTTACAACTATCAGTGTTGGGGACTGTGGATTACCCATACATAGTTACTACTATTAGTGTTGGGGACTGTGGATAACCCATACATAGTTACAACTATCAGTGTTGGGGACTGTGGATAACCCATACATAGTTACAACTATCAGTGTTGGGGACTGTGGATAACTATCAGTGTTGAGGGCTGTGGATAACCCATACATAGTTACTACTATCAGTGTTGAGGGCTGTGGATAACCCAAACATAGTTACTACTATCAGTGTTGGGGACTGTGGATTACCCATACATAGTTACAACTATCAGTGTTGGGGACTGTGGATAACTATCAGTGTTGGGGACTGTGGATAACCCATACATAGTTACTACTATCAGTGTTGGGGACTGTGGATAACCCAAACATAGTTACTACTATCAGTGTTGGGGACTGTGGATTACCCATACATAGTTACAACTATCAGTGTTGGGGACTGTGGATAACCCATACATAGTTACAACTATCAGTGTTGGGGACTGTGGATAACTATCAGTGTTGAGGGCTGTGGATAACCCATACATAGTTACTACTATCAGTGTTGAGGACTGTGGATAACCCATACATAGTTACAACTATCAGTGTTGGGGACTGTGGATAACCCATACATAGTTACAACTATCAGTGTTGGGGACTGTGGATAACCCATACATAGTTACTACTATCAGTGTTGAGGGCTGTGGATAACCCATACATAGTTACTACTATCAGTGTTGAGGACTGTGGATAACCCATACATAGTTACTACTATCAGTGTTGAGGACTGTGGATAACCCATACATAGTTACAACTATCAGTGTTGGGGACTGTGGATAACACATACATAGTTACAACTATCAGTGTTGGGGACTGTGGATTACCCATACATAGTTACTACTATCAGTGTTGAGGGCTGTGGATAACCCAAACATAGTTACTACTATCAGTGTTGGGGACTGTGGATTACCCATACATAGTTACAACTATCAGTGTTGGGGACTGTGGATAACCCATACATAGTTACAACTATCAGTGTTGGGGACTGTGGATAACCCATACATAGTTACTACTAATAGTGTTGGGGACTGTGGATTACCCATACATAGTTACAACTATCAGTGTTGGGGACTGTGGATTACCCATACATAGTTACTACTATCAGTGTTGGGGACTGTGGATAACCCATACATAGTTACTACTATCAGTGTTGGGGACTGTGGATAACCCATACATAGTTACAACTATCAGTGTTGGGGACTGTGGATTACCCATGCATAGTTACAACTATCAGTGTTGGGGACTGTGGATTACCCATACATAGTTACTACTATCAGTGTTGGGGACTGTGGATAACCCATACATAGTTACTACTATCAGTGTTGGGGACTGTGGATTACCCATACATAGTTACTACTAATAGTGTTGGGGACTGTGGATTACCCATACATAGTTACTACTATCAGTGTTGAGGGCTGTGGATTACCCATACATAGTTACTACTATCAGTGTTGGGGACTGTGGATAACCCATACATAGTTACTACTATCAGTGTTGTGGACTGTGGATAACCCATACATAGTTACTACTAATAGTGTTGGGGACTGTGGATAACCCATACATAGTTACTACTATCAGTGTTGTGGACTGTGGATAACCCATACATAATTACTACTATCAGTGTTGGGGACTGTGGATAACTATCAGTGTTGGGGACTGTGGATAACCCATACATAGTTACTACTATCAGTGTTGGGGACTGTGGATAACCCATACATAGTTACTACTATCAGTGTTGTGGACTGTGGATAACCCATACATAATTACTACTATCAGTGTTGGGGACTGTGGATAACTATCAGTGTTGGGGACTGTGGATAACCCATACATAGTTACTACTATCAGTGTTGGGGACTGTGGATAACCCATACATAGTTACAACTATCAGTGTTGGGGACTGTGGATAACCCATACATAGTTACTACTATTAGTGTTGGGGACTGTGGATAACCCATACATAGTTACAACTATCAGTGTTGGGGACTGTGGATAACCCATACATAGTTACAACTATCAGTGTTGGGGACTGTGGATTACCCATACATAGTTACTACTATCAGTGTTGGGGACTGTGGATAACCCATACATAGTTACTACTATCAGTGTTGGGGACTGTGGATTACCCATACATAGTTACAACTATCAGTGTTGGGGACTGTGGATTACCCATACATAGTTACTACTATCAGTGTTGGGGACTGTGGATAACCCATACATAGTTACAACTATCAGTGTTGGGGACTGTGGATTACCCATACATAGTTACTACTATCAGTGTTGGGGACTGTGGATAACCCATACATAATTACTACTATCAGTGTTGGGGACTGTGGATAACTATCAGTGTTGGGGACTGTGGATAACCCATACATAGTTACTACTATCAGTGTTGGGGACTGTGGATAACCCATACATAGTTACTACTATCAGTGTTGTGGACTGTGGATAACCCATACATAATTACTACTATCAGTGTTGGGGACTGTGGATAACTATCAGTGTTGGGGACTGTGGATAACCCATACATAGTTACTACTATCAGTGTTGGGGACTGTGGATAACCCATACATAGTTACAACTATCAGTGTTGGGGACTGTGGATAACCCATACATAGTTACTACTATTAGTGTTGGGGACTGTGGATAACCCATACATAGTTACAACTATCAGTGTTGGGGACTGTGGATAACCCATACATAGTTACAACTATCAGTGTTGGGGACTGTGGATTACCCATACATAGTTACTACTATCAGTGTTGGGGACTGTGGATAACCCATACATAGTTACTACTATCAGTGTTGGGGACTGTGGATTACCCATACATAGTTACAACTATCAGTGTTGGGGACTGTGGATTACCCATACATAGTTACTACTATCAGTGTTGGGGACTGTGGATAACCCATACATAGTTACAACTATCAGTGTTGGGGACTGTGGATTACCCATACATAGTTACTACTATCAGTGTTGGGGACTGTGGATAACCCATACATAGTTACAACTATCAGTGTTGGGGACTGTGGATTACCCATACATAGTTACTACTATCAGTGTTGAGGGCTGTGGATAACCCATACATAGTTACTACTATCAGTGTTGGGGACTGTGGATAACCCATACATAGTTACTACTATCAGTGTTGGGGACTGTGGATAACCCATACATAGTTACAACTATCAGTGTTGGGGACTGTGGATTACCCATACATAGTTACTACTATCAGTGTTGTGGACTGTGGATAACCCACACATAGTTACAACTATCAGTGTTGGGGACTGTGGATTACCCATACATAGTTACAACTATCAGTGTTGGGGACTGTGGATAACCCATACATAGTTACTACTAATAGTTTTGGGGACTGTGGATTACCCATACATAGTTACAACTATCAGTGTTGGGGACTGTGGATAACCCATACATAGTTACTACTAATAGTGTTGGGGACTGTGGATAACCCATACATAGTTACTACTATCAGTGTTGGGGACTGTGGATTACCCATACATAGTTACAACTATCAGTGTTGGGAACTGTGGATAACCCATACATAGTTACTACTATCAGTGTTGGGGACTGTGGATAACCCATACATAGTTACTACTATCAGTGTTGGGGACTGTGGATAACCCATACATAGTTACTACTATCAGTGTTGGGGACTGTGGATAACCCATACATAGTTACTTACTATCAGTGTTGTGGACTGTGGATAACCCATACATAGTTACAACTATCAGTGTTGGGAACTGTGAATAACCCATACATAGTTACTACTATCAGTGTTGGGGACTGTGGATAACCCATACATAGTTACTACTATCAGTGTTGGGGACTGTGGATAACCCATACATAGTTATTACTATCAGTGTTGGGGACTGTGGATAACCCATACATAGTTACAACTATCAGTGTTGGGGACTGTGGATAACCCATACATAGTTACTACTATCAGTGTTGGGGACTGTGGATTACCCATACATAGTTACTACTATCAGTGTTGGGGACTGTGGATAACCCATACATAGTTACTACTATCAGTGTTGGGGACTGTGGATAACCCATACATAGTTACAACTATCAGTGTTGGGGACTGTGGATAACCCAAACATAGTTACAACTATCAGTGTTGGGGACTGTGGATAACCCATACATAGTTACTACTATCAGTGTTGGGGACTGTGGATAACCCATACATAGTTACTACTATCAGTGTTGGGGACTGTGGATAACCCATACATAGTTACTACTATCAGTGTTGGGGACTGTGGATAACCCATACATAGTTACTACTATCAGTGTTGGGGACTGTGGATAACCCATACATAGTTACTACTATCAGTGTTGGGGACTGTGGATAACCCATACATAGTTACAACTATCAGTGTTGGGGACTGTGGATAACCCATACATAGTTACTACTATCAGTGTTGGGGCGGCAGGTAGCCTAGTGGTTAGAGCATTGGACTTGTAACCGGAGGGTTACAAGTTCGAATCCCTGAGCTGACAAGGAAAAAATCTGTCGTTCTGCCCCTGAACAAGGCAGTTAATCCACTGTTCCCCGGGCGCTGAAGATGTGGATGTGGATGTCGATTAAGGCAGCCCCCCGCACCTCTCTGATTCAGAGGGGTTGGGTTAAATGCGGAAGAAACATTTCGGTTGAAGGCATTCGGTTGTACAACTGACTAATAATGGTGACTTTGACTTTGACTGTGGATAACCCATACATAGTTACTACTATCAGTGTTGGGGACTGTGGATAACCCATACATAGTTACTTCTATTAGTGTTGGGGACTGTGGATAACAAATACATAGTTACTACTATCAAATCAAATCAAATTGTATTGGTCACATACACATATACAGTTGAAGTCGGAAGTTTACATACACCTTAGCCAAATACAATTACATTCCTGACATTTAGGTCAGGTCAGTTAGGATCACCATTTTATTTTAAGAAAGTGAAATATCATAATAATAGTAGAGAGAATGATTTCAGCTTTTATTCTTTCATCACATTCCCAGTGGGTCAAAGGTTTACATATACACTCAAATAGTATTTGGTAGCATTGCCTTTAAATTATTTAACTTGGGTCAAACGTTTCGGGTAGCCTTCCACAAGCTTCCCACAATAAGTTGGGTCAATGTTGTCCCATTCCTCCTGACAGAGCTGGTGTAACTGAATCAGGTTTCCTTGCTCCCACACAATTTGTCAGTTCTGTCCACAAATGTTCTATGTGATATAGGTCAGGGCTTTGTGATGGCCACCCCAATACCTTGACTTTGTTGTCTTTAAGCCATTTTGCCACAACTTTGTAAGTATGCTTGGGGCCTAGAAAATGCACAGAGAGAGGAAAACTCCTTTGTTAGGATCAACTGAATGATCAACATATTGTAATAAAGTAGGCTAGTGCAATTGAAGGCATGTTTCAAATTCTTGCTTACAGTATACTGAAACTCCCAAAGTCATATCCAACTGTTATACTAATGTGAAGCAATAGTCATGTGGTAACCTCAATGATCATTTCAGCACTATTGATTGGGACAGCACCATTGTACTGCTTTGAGAGGCGTGGGGAAACATCTAGATAAATCAACCAATGTCAGAATATTGTTGGGGAGTCATTTAGATTAATCAACCAATGTCAGATTTTTGTTTTCACTGAATCTCTGTTTGGATATTTGGTAACAATTAGGCTAGGGAAATGTTAGCAAAATTGAGGTGAGTGGTCATGATCATCTTTATTCTAGGTTGCTCATATATCAGGCAGGTCCATATATTAACTGATCTTTTCATTTTACTAGCATGTTACATAAGTGGATTTTGGCGGGTTTCGGAGCTCTACGTGACTTCTGTGATTTTCTGTACTCACACACACACAGCCAACATGGAGTGACACAGCATGGGGCTTACAGACACACAGAGCCTGCTATAGTTACCGCCATTCGAACTATCAAAGAACCGTCAGACCTAGAGCTCTGAAACTGTATAAACCTGTTCTAGAGCTTAAGCCGGTAGTGCACGGTGAGGTACAGTGGGGCAAAAAAGTATTTAGTCAGCCACCAATTGTGCAAGTTCTCTCACTTAAAAAGATGAGAGGCCTGTAATTTTCATCATAGGTAGACTTCAACTATGACAGACAAAAGGAGGGAAAAAAATCCAGAAAATCACATTGTAGGATTTTTAATGAATTTATTTGCAAATTATGGTGGAAAATAAGTATTTGGTCACATACAAACAAGCAAGATTTCTGGCTCTCACAGACCTGTAACTTCTTCTTTAAGAGGCTCCTCTGTCCTCCACTCGTTACCTGTATTAATGGCACCTGTTTGAACTTGTTATCAGTATAAAAGACACCTGTCCACAAGCTCAAACAGTCACACTCCAAACTCCACTATGGCCAAGCCCAAAGAGCTGTCAAAGGACACCCTGCACCAGGTTGGGAAGACTGAATCTGCAATAGGTAAGCAGCTTGGTTTGAAGAAATCAACTGTGGGAGCAATTATTAGGAAATGGAAGACATACAAGACCACTGATAATCTTACTCGATCTGGGGCTCCACGCAAGATCTCACCCCCGTAGGGTCAAAATGATCACAAGAACGGTGAGCAAAAATCCCAGAACCACACGGGGGGACCTAGTGAATGACCTGCAGAGAGCTGGGACCAAAGTAACAAAGCCTACCATCAGTAACACACTACGCCACCAGGGACTCAAATCCTGCAGTGCCAGACGTGTCCCCCTGCTTAAGCCAGTACATGTTCAGGCCCGTCTGAAGTTTGCTAGAGAGCATTTGGATGATCCAGATGAGGATTGGGAGAATGTCATATGGTCAGATGAAACCAAAATATAACTTTTTTGGTAAAAACTCAACTCGTCGTGTTTGGAGGACAAAGAATGCTGAGTTGCATCCAAAGAACACCATACCTAGGGAGTTGAAAGTCCGTGTTGCCCAGTGACAGCCCCAAAACATCACTGCTCTAGAGGAGATCTGCATGGAGGAATGGGCCAAAATACCAGCAACAGTGTGTGAAAACCTTGTGAAGACTTACAGAAAACGTTTGACCTCTGTCATTGCCAACAAAGGGTATATAACAAAGTATTGAGATAAACTTTTGTTATTGACCTCATTTTGTCTGTCATAGTTGAAGTGTACCTATGATGAAAATTACAGGCCTCTCATCTTTTTAAGTTGGAGAACTTGCACAATTGGTGGCTGACTAAATACTTTTTTGCCCCACTGTATGTGGCTCTAGAAGGTTCTCAGGACGAGAAACAGCCTCGTCCATTTTCAATCTTCAATTCATTTTTAATTCATGTTCAAACATTCATAGATGACCAGCAGGGTCAAATAATAATAATCACAGTGGTTGTAGAGGGTGCAACAGGTCAGCACCTCAGGAGCAAATGTTAGTTGGCTTTTCATAGCCGATCATTCAGAGTTAGAGATAGCAGGTGCGGTAAAGAGAAAGTCCAAAACAGCAGGTCTGGGACAAGGTAGCACGTCCAATGAACAGGTCAGGGTTCCATAGCCGCAGGCAAAACAGTTGACTATTGCATTGAACCCGCTTCGGCCCATAGAGACTGAGCCTACACATTTCTGGCCGATAGCTCGTTCAGGGACCCCGTAGCAACCCCCGAAATAAGTGCATTTTCAGCACTAATTAAGGTCGCTGCTCGGGCTCCAAACTGGACCCGCAGCTCAAATGTAACTACGTTTTTGTTAATGGTTTTAACAGAAGGTGCTATGAATTGTGGGCCGTCTCTGAAATATGTGATAGTTCGCTTCTAAATGAGTTGGAAAAAGTGAGTTTGTTGTCAGTATAATATCTTATTGACTGATGGCTGACTTGATGGCAGTATAATATATTGGCATTGTACATTTTATATTGCAAATGGACGGTGTACATTTCCATGGTATTTAATGAGGGATTTACCATCACCAAATGGACAGGCTGAAATCTACACACCAACGAAAGATTGGACAGTGTCCATTACACATATGCTATATTGTCAGTGTGGACATGCTCTTCTGCAAGTTGACAGTGTCCATTGCCAATGTATAACATCCTACTTAGTACTTTCAATACTATGATCATAAATGGCAAATGGACAAAACATAGGCCTTATGGACAAACTCAGTAAAATAAGACAAATGAATGTCCATACGGTTACTACATATGTATAATTGAAAAAAAAGAAAAGAAAAATTGAGGTTTTGAAGATTTCACCCTTGAGACCTGACTTTGTGACCATTTCCCATATGAAATCCTACGGTGGAGCGCGCTTGCCCCCTTTGGGATTTTTGGCATTTACCATGTTCCCGCTTGCGATATGTTTTTGATGAACTGCCGTCCATTTGAGTGGGAGGTCTTCCCTTACATAAAAACAAGTAGTGATGAAGTCAATCTCTCCCCCACTTTGAGCCAGGAGAGATTGACATGTATATTATTAATGTTTCCACATTATTTTTTACTATATTTAGTTGAGGTTTAGGTTTTTGTGAATGATTTGTCCCAAATACAATGCTTTTAGTTTTAGAAATATTTAGGACAAACTTATTCCTTGCCACCCACTCTAAAACTAACTGCAGCTCATTGCTAAGTGTTGCAGTCATTTCAGTCGCTGTAGTAGCTGACGTGTATAGTGCTGAGTCATCCACATACATAGAAACACTGGCTTTACTCAAAGCCAGTTGCATGTGGTTAGTAGAGATTGAAAAAAGTAAGGGGCCTAGACAGCTGCCCTGGGGAACTCCTGATTCTACCAAAGTCAAAGTCAAAGTCAAAGTCACCATTATTAGTCAGTTGTACAACCGAATGCCTTCAACCGAAATGTGTCTTCCGCATTTAACCCAACCCCTCTGAATCAGAGAGGTGCGGGGGCTGCCTTTAATCGACATCCACGTCTTGGCGCCGGGAACAGTGGGTTAACTGCCTTGTTCAGGGCAGAACGACAGATTTTTTTTACCTTGTCAGTCTGGGGATTTGAACTTGCAGCCCTCCGGTTACAAGTCCAACGCTCTAACCACTAGGCTACCTGCGGCCCCTGGCGGCAGGTAGCTACCTTGATTATGTTGAAGAGAATTCCATTAAATATCACCCTCTGTGTTCTGTTAGACAAGTAACTCTTTATTCACAAAATAGCAGGGGATGTAAAGCCATAAGACATACGTTTTTCCAGCAGCAGACTGTTATCGACAATGTCAAAAGCCGCACTGTAGTCTAACAAAACAGCCCCCATAAACTTTTTATCATCAATTTCTCTCAGCCAATCATCAGTCATTTGTGTAAGTGCTGTGCTTGTTGAATGTCCTTCCCAATAAGCGTGCTGAAAGTATGTTGTCAATATGTTTACTGTAAAATAGCATTGTATCTGGTCAAACACAATTCTTTCCAAAAGTTTACTAAGGGTTGGTAACAGGCTGATTGGTCGGCTATTTGAGCCAGTAATACTATTCTTAGGTAGCGGAATGACTTTTGCTTCCCTCCAAGCCTGAGGGCACACACTTTCAAGTAGGCTTACATTTTAAATATGGCAAATAGGAGTGGCATTATCATTCGCTATTATCCTCAGAAATTTTCCATCCAAGTTGTCAGACCCTGGTGGGTTGTCATTGTTGATAGACATCAATCATTTTATCACCTCTTCCACACTCACTTTACGGATTCAAAATTACAATGCTTGTCTTTCATAATTTGGTCAGATATACTAGATTGTGTAGTGTCAGTGTTTGTTGGTTGCATGTCATGCCTAAGAATACGTGATGTCTATAGTATTCTCTCTGGTATGCAATCTGGTTTCCGCTCAGGTTATGGATTTGTCACTGCAAACTTAAAGGTCCTCAATGATGTCACCATTGCCCTTGATTCTAAGCAATGTTGTGCTGCTATTTTTATTGACTTGGCCATTCCATTCTTGTGGCCCGGCTAAGGAGCATTGGTGTCTCTGAGGGGTCTTTGGCCTGGTTTTCTAACTACCTCTCTCAAAGAGTGCAGTGTATAAAGTCAGAAAATCTGCTGTCTCAGCCACTGCCTGTCACCAAGGGAGTACCCCAAGGCTCAATCCTAGGCCCCACGCTCTCTCAAATTCCATCAACAACATAGCTCAGGCAGTAGGAAGCTCTCTCATCCATTAATATGCAGATGATAGTCTTATACTCAGCTAGCCCCTCCCGGGATTTTGTGTTAAATGCTCTACAACAATCCGTTCTTAGTGTCCAACAAGCTTTCTCTACCCTTAACCTTGTTCTGAACACCTCTAAAACAAAGGTCATGTGGTTTGGTAACAAGAATGCCCCTCTCCCCACAGGTGTGATTACTACCTCTGAGGGTTTAGAGCTTGAGGTAGTCACCTCATACAAGTACTTGGAAGTATGGCTAGATGGTACACTGTCCTTCTCTCAGCACATATCAAAGCTGCAGGCTAAAGTTACATCTCGACTTGGTTTCCTCTATCGTAATCGCTCCTCTTTCACCCCAGCAGCCAAACTAACCCTGATTCAGATGACCATCCTACGCATGCAAGATTACAGAGACATAATTTATAGATCAGCAGGTGAGGGTGCTCTCGAGCGGTTAGATGTTCTTTATCATTCGGCCATCAGATTTTCCACCATTGCTCCTTATAGGACACATCACTGCACTCTATACTGTTCTGTAAATTGGTAATCTCTGAATACCCGTCGCAAGACCCACTGGTTGATGCTTATTTATAAAACCCTCTTAGGCCTCACTCCCCCCTATCTGAGATATCTACTGCAGCCCTCATCCTCCAGATACAAGTCACATTCTGTTAAAGGTCCCCAAAGCACACACATCCCTGGGTCGCTCCTCTTTTCAGTTCGCTGCAGCTGGCGACTGGAACGAGCTGCAACAAACACTCAAACTGGACAGTTTTATCTCAATCTCTTCATTCAAAGACTCAATCATGGACACTCTTACTGACAGTTGTGGCTGCTTTGTGTGATGTATTGTTGTCTCTACCTTCTGGCCCTTTGTGCTGTTGTCTGTGCCCAATAATGTTTGTACCATATTATGTGTTGCTACCATGTTGTTTTGCTACCATGTTGTTGTCATGTTGTGTTCCTACCATGCTGTGTTGTCATGTGTTGCTACCATGCTGTGTTGTCATGTGTTGCTGCCTTGCTATGTTGTTGTCTCAGGTCTCTCTTTATGTAGTGTTGTGTTGTCTCTCTTGTTGTGATGTGTGTTTTGGCCTATATTTATATGTTATTTATTTATTTATTTTAATCCCAGCCCCCGTCCCCACAAGAGGTCTTTTGCCTTTTGGTAGGCCGTCATTGTAAATAAGGATTTGTTCTTAACTGACTTGACTAGTTAAATGAATGTTAAATAAAAAATGTAATAAAACGTTTTCTTATCTTGACATTCCCATCGACGTGGCTGTAGTGGAGCAAGTTGAGAGTTTCAACTTCCTTGGTGTCCACATCACCAACAAACTAACATGGTCCAAGCACACCAAGACAGTCGTGAAGAGGGCACGACAAAACCTATTCCCGCTCAGGAGACTGAAAAGATTTGGCATGGGTAATCAGATCCTCAAAAGGTTCTACAGCAGCACCACCGAAAGAATCCTGACTGTTGTGTAGTCCTCCCACTACAATGCCATGGTGTGTAGTCCTCCCGCTACAATGCCATGTTGTGTAGTCCTCCCGCTACAATGCCATGGTGTGTAGTCCTCCCGCTACAATGCCATGGTGTGTAGTCCTCCCGCTACAATGCCATGTTGTGTAGTCCTCCCGCTACAATGCCATGTTGTGTAGTCTTCCCGCTACGATGACATGTTGTGTAGTCCTCCCGCTACGATGACATGTTGTGTAGTCTTCCCACTACAATGCCATGGTGTGTAGTCCTTCCACTACGATGCCATGGTGTGTAGTCCTCCCACTACAATGCCATGGTGTGTAGTCCTCCCACTACAATGCCATGGTGTGTAGTCCTCCAACTACGATGCTATGGTGTGTAGTCTTCCCACTATGATGACATGTTGTGTAGTCCTCCCACTACGATGCCATGGTGTGTAGTCCTCCCACTACAATGCCATGGTGTGTAGTCCTCTAAACACGATGCCATGGTGTGTAGTCCTCCAACTACGATGCCATGGTGTGTAGTCCTCCCACTACGATGCCATGGTGTGTAGTCCTCCCACTACAATGCCATGGTGTGTAGTCCTCTAAACACGATGTCATGGTGTGTAGTCCTCTAAACACGATGCCATGGTGTGTAGTCCTCTAAACACGATGCCATGGTGTGTAGTCCTCTAAACACGATGTCATGGTGTGTAGTCCTCTAAACACGATGTCATGGTGTGTAGTCCTCTAAACACGATGCCATGGTGTGTAGTCCTCTAAACACGATGCCATGGTGTGTAGTCCTCTAAACACGATGCCATGGTGTGTAGTCCTCCCACTACGATGCCATGGTGTGTAGTCCTCCCACTACGATGCCATGGTGTGTAGTCCTCCCACTACGATGCCATGGTGTGTAGTCCTCCCACTACGATGTCATGGTGTGTAGTCCTCTAAACACGATGCCATGGTGTGTAGTTCTCCAAACATGATGCCATGGTGTGTAGTCCTCTAAACACGATGCCATGGTGTGTAGTCTTCCCACTACAATGCCATGGTGTGTAGTCCTCTAAACACGATGCCATGGTGTGTAGTCCTCCCACTACGACTCGGGAAAACATGTTGTTTATTAGGCTACAGATGAAATAAGTTACGATGAACTTCACAGGGTAGTGAAAGTGCACTGTGATGAGCTTGATGCTCCTTTCAAATATCGTGGGTCTTATTCTGGTGACATGATTATCGATGCTTGACTGCCGTTTGACAAATACAAATATCCACAGAAATCTTGTCATATAGACTAGCCTACCAGCTCTGTATCTACAAACTGTTGGCTAGAGGGCATGTGGCAAGACCAGAGTAGGCATATTTAGAATTTTCTGACAAAGGTATCGGTAGAGTTGAAAATGCAACGAGTACACTTTGGATTTGGGATTTTTATTCAGTACATGAAAACTTTAATTTTGTGTGCATCATGTACTGACTTTTATCTGCAACAAGTCCGTTTGGTGGAAACACCCCACTGGTGGAAAAAGTTGCATATTTTCTTTATGAAAATGTTAGATTATTCGCATGAAAATCTGTTGCCAATTGGATGGAAACCTAGATAAATATTCGCTGTTATTCTTAATGGTTCTTTCAAAATCAATGTTATATAGTTGTACTGTACAATTATATACAGTGAATATGGTAAGAAGGTCCAGATAGTATACAGTGAATATGGTAAGAAAGTCCAGATTGTATACAGTGAATATGGTAAGAAAGTCCAGATAGTATACAGTCAATATGGTAAGAAAGTCCAGATAGTATACAGTGAATATGGTAAGAAAGTCCAGGTAGTATACAGTGAATATGGTAAGAAAGTCCAGGTAGTATACAGTGAATATGGTAAGAAAGTCCAGATAGTATACAGTGAATATGGTAAGAAGGTCCAGATTGTATACAGTGAATATGGTAAGAAAGTCCAGGTAGTATACAGTGAATATGGTAAGAAAGTCCAGGTAGTATACAGTGAATATGGTAAGAAGGTCCAGATAGTATACAGTGAATATGGTAAGAAGGTCCAGGTAGTATACAGTGAATATGGTAAGAAAGTCCAGGTAGTATACAGTGAATATGGTAAGAAAGTCCAGATAGTATACGGTGAATATGGTAAGAAAGTCCAGATAGTATACAGTGAATATGGTAAGAAAGTCCAGATAGTATACAGTGAATATGGTAAGAAGGTCCAGATAGTATACAGTGAATATGGTAAGAAAGTCCAGATAGTATACAGTGAATATGGTAAGAAGGTCCAGATTGTATACAGTGAATATGGTAAGAAAGTCCAGGTAGTATACAGTGAATATGGTAAGAAGGTCCAGATAGTATACAGTGAATATGGTAAGAAAGTCCAGGTAGTATACAGTGAATATGGTAAGAAGGTCCAGATAGTATACAGTGAATATGGTAAGAAAGTCCAGGTAGTATACAGTGAATATGGTAAGAAGGTCCAGATTGTATACAGTGAATGTGGTAAGAAGTACAGGCCGTTAGAGGGTAGCTTTGTGAAGACAGCAGGAAGAGAGGGGAGGGAGGTATTTGTGTGGGTGCATGTAATGCATGAAGTGGGAGTGGGACTAAATCAGGAGAGTGGCAGCTCAGCTCAGCTCTCTGGCCACTGGGCATTCTACCCCCTTCTCCTTTCCCATGAGCCTCTACTGCAGGACAAAGTCCTCTTTGTGTGTCTGTGGCTCTTGGCTACACTGCACAGAGCTTTGAAACGCATTTGAACGATGGGATTTTTATTTCTCTCTGTCCTTTTTGTGCTTCCTCTACCCCTTTTCCTCTCTCTCTCTCTGAGCTCACCCTTCCCTTCCTCCTGCTCACTTAGCAACTGGGGGACAGAGAGGATGAAAAGGAAACCACAGTCCTCAACATTGCCTGGTCCTGCTTGGTCCCAGATAGAAGGAACTATGTGTGTTATCAACAGTCCTATACAGTAGAAACACTGACTGGTCCTCTATATAGTACTAACACTGACTGGTCCTCTATAGTACTAACACTGACTGGTCCTCTATAGTAGTAACACTGACTGGATCTCTATAGTAGTAACACTGACTGGTCCTCTATAGTAGTAACACTGACTGGTCCTCTATAGTAGTAACACTGACTGGTCCTCTATAGTAGTAACACTGACTGGTCCTCTATAGTAGTAACACTGACTGGTCCTCTATAGTAGTAACACTGACTGGTCCTCTATAGTAGTAACACTGACTGGTCCTCTATAGTAGTAACACTGACTGGTCCTCTATAGTAGTAACACTGACTGGTCCTCTATAGTAGTAACACTGACTGGTCCTCTATAGTAGTAACACTGACTGGTCCTCTATAGTAGTAACACTGACTGGTCCTCTATAGTAGTAACACTGACTGGTCCTCTATAGTAGTAACACTGACTGGTCCCCTATAGTAGTAACACTGACTGGTCCTCTATAGTAGTAACACTGACTGGTCCTATATAGTACACAGTACCCAGTACACAATGTAGTGTTGGAATACATGCTGTAGCCATGGTGTTAGCTGGCAGGGTTAGAATAGAGTGTTAGCTGGCAGGGTTAGGATAGAGTGTTAGCTGGCAGGGTTAGAATAGAGTGTTAGCTGGCAGGGTTAGGATAGAGTGTTAGCTGGCAGGGTTAGGATAGAGTGTTAGCTGGCAGGGTTAGGATAGAGTGTTAGCTGGCAGGGTTAGGATAGAGTGTTAGCTGGCAGGGTTAGGATAGAGTGTTAGCTGGCAGGGTTAGGATAGAGTGTTAGCTGGCAGGGTTAGGATAGAGTGTTAGCTGGCAGGGTTAGGATAGAGTGTTAGCTGGCAGGGTTAGGATAGAGTGTTAGCTGGCAGGGTTAGGATAGAGTGTTAGCTGGCAGGGTTAGGATAGAGTGTTAGCTGGCAGGGTTAGGATAGAGTGTTAGCTGGCAGGGTTAGAATAGAGTGTTAGCTGGCAGGGTTAGGATAGAGTGTTAGCTGGCAGGGTTAGGATAGAGTGTTAGCTGGCAGGGTTTGGGTTAGGATAGAGTGTTAGCTGGCAGGGTTAGGTTAGAGTGTTAGCTGGCAGGGTTAGGATAGAGTGTTAGCTGGCAGGGTTTGGGTTAGGATAGAGTGTTAGCTGACAGGGTTTGCGTTAGGTTAGAGTGTTAGCTGGCAGGGTTAGGATAGAGTGTTAGCTGGCAGGGTTAGGATAGAGTGTTAGCTGGCAGGGTTAGGATAGAGTGTTAGCTGGCAGGGTTAGGATAGAGTGTTAGCTGGCAGGGTTAGAATAGAGTGTTAGTTGGCAGGGTTAGGTTAGAGTGTTAGCTGGCAGGGTTAGGTTAGAGTGTTAGCTGGCAGGGTTTGGGTTAGGATAGAGTGTTAGCTGGCAGGGTTTGGGTTAGGATAGAGTGTTAGCTGGCAGGGTTAGGATAGAGTGTTAGCTGGCAGGGTTAGGATAGAGTGTTAGCTGGCAGGGTTAGGATAGAGTGTTAGCTGGCAGGGTTAGGATAGAGTGTTAGCTGGCAGGGTTTGCGTTAGGTTAGAGTGTTAGCTGGCAGGGTTTGAGTTAGGATAGAGTGTTAGCTGACAGGGTTTGCGTTAGGTTAGAGTGTTAGCTGGCAGGGTTATAGTAGGAGGACATGGACTAACTCTAACCCTGACCCTTATCGTAAACCTAGGGACTTCCAGAGATACAGTATCAGCACACTCTTCCCTTTGTTCTTTGTTTCGTAGGCGGTAAGCTTTTCAGGAATGCTAACACTACAGAAACACAAGTTTGATTCATGGCTATAATTTAAGTATGACTTAGTCAAATTGACTATAACTTCACCGCACAGCCCATCCAGAAACACCACGAACTGCTTGGATGTTAACTTGTTGTTCAATTTAACATTTGGGCACTGCCGATTGAAGCAAACATTGTGTTCTGCCTTGGTGAGGCCACTGGTGCTGCTGTCATGCGGTCATGTCATGATGCTGAATACATGTCATGGCTATGGGTTAAGGTTAGGTCTAGGATTAGGGATAGGGTTAAGGCTCTAGCTAGGTTTAGAGTTACAGTGCCTTCGGAAAGTATTCAGACCCCTTGACTTTTTACATATTTTGTTACGTTACAGCCTTAATCTAAAGTTGATTAAAAATATATATAATCCTTAGAAATCGACACACAATACCCCATAATGACAAAGCGAAACAGGTTTTTAGACATTTTGACATATTTATTACAAATAAAAACCTGAAATACCTTATTTACATTAGTATTCAGACCCTTTTCTATGAGACTTGAAATTGAGCTCAGGTGTATCCTATTTCCATTGATCATCCTTGAGATGTTTCTACAACTTGATTGGTGTCCACCTGTGGTAAATTCAATTGATTGTACATGATTTGGAAGGGCACACACCTGTATAAGGTCCCACAGTTGACAGTGCATGTCAGTGCAAAAACCAAGCCATGAGGTCGAAGGAATTGTTCGTAGAGCTCCGAGACAGGATTGTGTCGAGGCACAGATCTGGGGAATGGTACCAAAAAAGACTGCAGCATTCTAAAATGGAAGAAGTTTGTAACCACCAAGACTCTTCCCAGAGCTGGCCGCCTGGACAAACTGAGCAATCGGGGGAGAAGGGCCTTGGTCAGGGAGGTGACCAAGAACCCGATGGTCACTCTGACAGAGCTCTAGAGTTCCTCTGTGGAGATGGGAGAACCTTCCAGAAGGACAACCATCTCTGCAGCACTCCACCAATCAGGCCTTTAAGGTAGAGTGGCCAGACGAAAGCCACTCCTCAGTAAAAGGCTCATGACAGCCCGCTTGGAGTTTGCCAAAATGCACCTAAAGACTCTCAGACCATGAGAAACAAGATTCTCTCATCTGATGAAACAAAGATTGAACTCTTTGGCCTGAATGCCAAATGTCACGTATGGAGGAAACCTGGAACCATCCATACGGTCAGGCATGGTGGTGGCAGCATCATGCTATGGGATGATTGTCAGCGGCAGGGAATGGGAGACTAGTCAGGCTTGAAGCAAAGATGAATGGAGCAAAGTACAAAGTGATCCTTGATGAAAACTTACTCCAGAGCACTTAGGACCTCAGACTGTGGCGAAGGTTCACCTTTCAACAGGACAACGACCCTAAGCACACAGCCAAGACAACGCAGGAGTGGCTTCGGTACAAGTCTCTGAATGTCCTTGAGTGGTCCAGCCAGAGCCCGGACTTGAACCCGATTAAACATCTCTAGAGAGACCTGAGAATAGCTGTGCAGCAATGCTCCCCATCCAACCTGAGAGTTTAAGGCCAGGCACCACAGGCAAACATTTTGATTTTGCTTCCATCTGTCAATTTTCTGATTTTGGGATATTTTGCAATTATAACTTCCATAAAATTTACAAATAAATCGGCAATAATGTATATAAATACTTTATTTGTAGAATTTTATCCCAACTCCGTCAACTACACCTACCATTAATTTTGATCTTGTTAGCATGTTTCATGTAGAACTTCAACCGCTATTTTTAAAACTCTCTGTGTTGAATCATATATCATTCAAAAGCGTGTTTTCCCGGAGCATTTTGTCAGCTAGTCCACATGGCTATATCCTTTTTAGACGTAGTGCTTCATGCTGAAAGATTAGTAATTTCCTGACATCCGATTGGTCACTGGCATTTAAAGGCCCTTTCCGGCAACCTGATTCGTTAAAATGCCTCACGTGCCGCGCAGCACTTCCTTGTTTGAAAATATCTCCCGTGAAGAATCCACGTAAAGAGAGACAAAATGAGAAAATCTCAAAGAATATACCTACAGTACGTGAATAAAAATAGGCTCTCTCAGTTAGACAATAAGAGAAAAGCAGTTAATGAAAGAAAAAATTTGCCTGATCAGCCGATCGAAGCAGTGGCAGTACAGGTAGAGGAGGAAAAGGAGGTAGCCGGCAGCCTGATCAGCCGATCGAGGCAGCGGCAGTACAGGTAGAGGAGGAAAAGGAGGTAGCCGGCAGCCTGATCAGCCGATCGAGGCAGCGGCAGTACAGGTAGAGGAGGAAAAGGAGGTAGCCGGCAGCCTGATCAGCCGATCGAGGCAGCGGCAGTACAGGTAGAGGAGGAAAAGGAGGTAGCCGGCAGCAGCACATCGAGACGCAAATTAGTTGAGATGAAGATGACAGCAAGCAGCGATCAACCAGAGAGCAGCCAGCAAGCCAACAGTGGCTTTTATTCCACGTCACAAATAAACCAACTTGTACATGATTTGATTTGCCCTAAGTGTCTAAATGCTGGACTGGAAATCACCATAGACCCCATCAACCAGGGATTCTGTAATTCTGTCATGATAGAATGTGCACACTGTGAAAGTGATCGTGACACATTTAGGAGGAGTGTTTACCCTTCCTCCCGGCTGCAGGAGTGCTCCAGGGGAGATGTGACATTTGATATAAATGTGAGGATGGTTCTTCTATCCCACGAACTTGGACTTGGTTCTGCAGCTCTAAAGAAAATAAGCAAGTCCTAGGGATTCCTTCCTTGTGTCTCAGCTCAGAGACATGACAGGAGAGTGACAGGTAAATAAAAATGGAGAGTAGCCCATTTATGTCAGGTGACTTTCTGTGTATAAATAATATTTATTTCCTTGCTCCAAATGTATTCAACTTTAGTTGTAGAGATTCATACTACAGTCAATGGAGAGTGCTGCAAAGCTAATTAGAGCATGTATAGACCCAGACATGGCAGAGTTGCTGAAGGAGGATGAGGATGCCATCATAGACATTCATGTATCCTTTGAAGGCACTTGGCACAAGAGAGGATTCACTTCCAACTACGGGATAGGTGTGTGA
The DNA here is from genome assembly GCA_030435695.1 of Brachymystax lenok tsinlingensis. Classification (NCBI taxonomy): domain Eukaryota; kingdom Metazoa; phylum Chordata; class Actinopteri; order Salmoniformes; family Salmonidae; genus Brachymystax; species Brachymystax lenok. The sequence goes on from CM059819.1 coordinate 90,584,033, forward strand.
TTTGGTGCTGGTACCAGCAAGCCCTAGAAAATGGTGAAGATCCACCAGTCACAAAAACCATGGAGGCCATACATTTTTGAATAGAGAGTTTGCACAGAAAATGGTACCTGTATATTATAGAATGTCAAATGATAACCTCCAAAGAATGTAGCATGGAGGAACCCACAATGCAAATGAATGTCTGAAATCTAATATGGTTGCGATGCACCAAAACTGTCTTTGTGGGCAGAAGCCGCATTGATGCAGCAGCCAGTATGGCAGTAGCCACGTTCAATGAGGGAGCCACTGCTACATCAAATGTGATGGACAAATTGTGGATTGACAGCACTTTGGATATGAATCAACATCATTGGCATGTAAATATTAATCTAAATGATTGGCAGGTAGCCTAGTGGTTAGAGCATTGGGCCAGTAACCGAAAGGTTGCTGGATCAAATCCCCAGAATCTGTCGTTCTGCCCCTGAACAAGGCAGTTAACCTACTGTTCCTAGGCCGTCATTGTCAATAAGAATTGGTTCTTAACTGACTTGCCTAGTTAAATAAAGGTAAAATCTAAGAAATATATTTTAGGCAGATTAACAATGACATCACTGGCCTACAATAGATTAAAGATATAGGTATAGCCTAGTGGTTAGAGTGTTGGACTTGTAACCGGAGGGTTGCAAGTTTGAATCCCCGAGCCGACAAGGTAAAAATCTGTTGTTCTGCCCCTGAACAAGGCAGTTAACCCACTGTTCCCCGGGCGCCGAAGACGTGGATGTCGATTAAGGCAGCCCCCCGCACCTCTCTGATTCAGAGGGGTTGGGTTAAATGCAGAAGACACATTTCAGTTGAAGGCATTCGGTTGTACAACTGACTAATAATGGTGACTTTGAGATATAACTCACAGCACTATTTACTGCTTAAGATTAAATGATTCTTAAATGCATATCATATCTGCGTCAATGTGTTGTGTTTTACTAGGTTATAATTGGGTACAACTAAAAAGCCTACTGTGAAACAATATTGAAGACACAGGATATTGCATGTCTGTGGTTCACAAAGCAGCTGGGATCAGACCCTGGTCTCTGCTTGCCCTAACCATAACCCCAACCCTAACCATAGCAGGAGACTGGTCTGTCCTGTGTTGGTTTTTAGGCAGGGGAGATGGGCCCTAACCCCCAGGACAGATGGGGAGGGGTTTTATTCAGGCAGAGGTTAAGAGATGCTGAGAATCTTTCCAAGACAGGCATCTCTATGCAACAACAAAATGTTTCAGAGAATTTGTTTGTTTTTTTCCTCAGTGCTAGGGACAGATGTCAGATGTGGCCTTTAACCCCACATACATAGCTTGGCATGAACAGCTTGCCCCACTATGACTGTGTCAAACCAGAAACTGTAGTGTTCATAGCCACTATTGCATTGTTTGTCAGTATATTTAATCAATAAAGCCAGAGGAGGTGTGGTAAATGGCTAATATACCATGGCTAAGGGATGTTCCTAGGCCCGACACAACATGCAGTGCCAGCATACAACACTTAGAAGTGGTATATCGGCCATATACCACAACCCCCTGAGGTGCCTTATTGTCATACCCGTGGTACACGGTCTGATATACCTCAGCTTTCAGGGCTCAATCCACCCAGTTTGGCCCTGTCCGGGGGTATCGTTGGACGGGGCAACAGTGTCTCCTGACCCCTCCTGTCTCAGGCTCCAGTATTTGTGCTGCAGAAGATTATGTGTCGAGGGGCTAGGGTCAGTTTGTTATATCTGGTGCATTTCTCATCTCTTATCCCGGTGTCCTGTGTGAATTTAAGTATGTTCTCTCACTCACTCTCGGAGGAGGAGGACCTGAGCATTAGGACCATTCCTCAAGGCCTGATGACTCCTTGATGTCCCGAGTCCACCTGGCAGTGCTGCTTCTCCAGTTTCAACTGTTCTGCCTGTTCTATGAACATTTTAAATCTTGTCCATGTTCTGTTATAATCTGCACCCGGCACAGCCAGAAGAGGACTGGCCACCCCTCACAGCCTCTTCCTATGTTCTGGCCTTTCTAGGGAGATTTTCCTAACCACAGTGCATTTACACCTGAATTGCTTGCTGTTTGGGGTTTTAGGCTGGGTATCTGTACAGCACTCCGTGACATCAGCTAAATATTGATTTATAATATAGTTTAAGGTACACTTAATTAACAACTAAAGTGATGATGGATTATAGCTTCCATGATAGCTTATCAAACAAATCCAAACTCTACAGCCGTATCAAACTCTACACCTGTATCAAACACTACAACCATATCAAACTCTACACCTGTATCAAACTACAACCATATCAAACTCTACACCTGTATCAAACTACAACCGTATCAAACTCTACACCTGTATCAAACTACAACCATATCAAACTCTACACCTGTATCAAACTACAACCATATCAAACTCTACACCTGTATCAAACTCTACACCTGTATCAAACTACAACCATATCAAACTCTACACCTGTATCAAACTACAACATATCAAACTCTACACCTGTATCAAACTACAACCATATCAAACTCTACACCTGTATCAAACTACAACCATATCAAACTCTACACCTGTATCAAACTACAACCGTATCAAACTCTACACCTGTATCAAACTCTACACCTGTATCAAACTCTACACCTGTATAAAACTACAACCATATCAAACTCTACACCTGTATCAAACTACAACCATATCAAACTCTACACCTGTATCAAACTACAACCATATCAAACTCTACACCTGTATCAAACTCTACACCTGTATCAAACTCTACACCTGTATCAAACTCTACACCTGTATCAAACTCTTCACCTGTATCAAACTACAACCATATCAAACACTACACCTGTATCAAACTCTACAACAGGATCAAACTACAACCATATCAAACTCTACACCTGTTTCAAACTACAACCATTTCAAACTCGACACCTGTATCAAACACTACACCTGTATCAAACTACAACCATATATAACTCTACACCTGTATCAAACTACAACCACATCAAACACTACACCCGTATCAAACTACAACCATATATAACTCTACACCTGTATCAAACACTACACCTGTATCAAACTACAACCACATCAAACACTACACCTGTATCAAACTACAACCACATCAAACACTACACCTGTATCAAACTCCACAGCTGTATAAAACTCAAACTCTCCACCTGTATCAAATTACACCTGTATCAAACTCTACACCTGGGTCAAACTCTCCACCTGTGTCAAACTCTCCACCTGTGTCAAACTCTCCACCTGTGTCAAACTCTCCACCTGTGTCAAACTACAGCCGTATCAATCTCTACAGCTACGTCAAACTACAACCATATCAAACTCTACATCTGTAACAAACTCTCCACCTGTATCAAACCACACCTGTATCAAACTAAAACTTTATTAAACGCAACGCCTGTATCAAACTCTACACCTGTATCAAACTCTACACCTGTATCAAACTCTACACCTGTATCAGACTCTACACCTGTATCAAACTCTACACCTGTATCAAAGTACAGCCGTATCACTCTACACCTATATCAAACTCTACACCTGTATCAGACTCTACACCTGTATCAGACTCTACACCTGTATCAGACTCTACACCTGTATCAAACTCTACACCTGTATCAAACTCTACACCTGTATCAAACTCTACAACTATACACCTGTATCAAACTCCACACCTGTATGAAACTCTAAAACTCTCCACCTGCATCAAATTACACCCGTATCAAACTCTACACCCGTATCAGACTCTACACCCGTATCAGACTCTACACCCGTATCAGACTCTACACCTGTATCAGACTCTACACCTGTAACAAACACTACAACTATACATCTGTATCAAATTACACCTGTATAAAACTTCACCTGTATCAAACTCCACACCTGTATAAAACTCAAACTCTACACCTGTATCAAACTCTACACCTGTATCAAACTCTACACCTGTATCAAACTCTGCAACTCTACAACTGTATGAAACTCCACACCTGTGTAATACTCTACACCTGTATCAAACTCTACAAACTCTACACCTGTATCAAACTACACCGGTATCAAACTCCACACCTGTATAAAACTCTAAAACTCTCCACCTGTACCAAATTACACCTGTATCAAACTACACCTGTATTAAACGCTACACCTGTATAAGACTCTACACCTGCATCAAACTCTACAGCAGTGTTAAACTCTACAGCCATATTAGATTCCTTGTGCATCAGTGTTGAGTGTAACACTGTGTCCCCCCTGGCTGTTATCAGCAACACAGACAGTGTTTTCTTGAATCTCTCAACAGCTGAGTAAAGCTTTTCCATCCACAGATGGCCAGATTCCACACAGAGCAAAACAGAAACCACACATAGCAAAGGTCTCCACTTTAACCAACACATAGCAAAGGGTCCCACATTAACCAACACATAGCAAAGGTCTCCACTTTAACCAACACATAGCAAAGGGTCCCACATTAACCAGCACATAGCAAAGGGTCCCACTTCAACCAACACATAGCAAAGGGTCCCACTTTAACCAACACATAGCAAAGGGTCCCACATTAACCAACACATAGCAAAGGGTCCCACTTTAACCAACACATAGCAAAGGTCGACACTTCAACCAACACATAGCAAAGGGTCCCACATTAACCAACACATAGCAAAGGTCGACACTTTAACCAACACATAGCAAAGGTCGACACTTTAACCAACACATAGCAAAGGGTCCCACTTTAACCAACACATAGCAAAGGTCGACACTTCAACCAACACATAGCAAAGGGTCCCACATTAACCAACACATAGCAAAGGGTCCCACTTTAACCAACACATAGCAAATGGTCCCACTTTAACCAACACATAGCAAAGGGTCCCACTTTAACCAACACATAGCAAAGGGTCCCACTTTAACCAACACATAGCAAAGGGTCCCACTTCAACCAACACACAGCAAAGGGTCCCACTTCAACCAACACATAGCAAAGGGTCCCACTTCAACCAACACATAGCAAAGGGTCCCACTTTAACCAACACATAGCAAAGGTCTCACATTAACCAACACATAGCAAAGGGTCCCACATTAACCAACACATAGCAAAGGGTCCCACATTAACCAACACATAGCAAAGGGTCCCACATTAACCAACACATAGCAAAGGGTCCCACATTAACCAACACATAGCAAATATCTCCACATTAACCAACACATAGCAAAGGGTCCCACATTAACCAACACATAGCAAATGTCTCCACATTAACCAACACATAGCAAAGGGTCCCACATTAACCAACACATAGCAAAGGTCTCCACTTTAACCAACACATAGCAAAGGGTCCCACATTAACCAACACATAGCAAAGGGTCCCACTTCAACCAACACATAGCAAAGGGTCCCACTTTAACCAACACATAGCAAAGGGTCCCACATTAACCAACACATAGCAAAGGGTCCCACTTTAACCAACACATAGCAAAGGTCGACACTTCAACCAACACATAGCAAAGGGTCCCACATTAACCAACACATAGCAAAGGTCGACACTTTAACCAACACATAGCAAAGGGTCCCACATTAACCAACCAACACATAGCAAAGGGTCCCACATTAACCAACACATAGCAACGGGTCCCACTTTAACCAACACATAGCAAAGGGTCCCACATTAACCAACACATAGCAAAGGGTCCCACTTTAACCAACACATAGCAAATGGTCCCACTTTAACCAACACATAGCAAAGGGTCCCACTTTAACCAACACATAGCAAAGGGTCCCACTTTAACCAACACATAGCAAAGGGTCCCACTTCAACCAACACACAGCAAAGGCTCCCACTTCAACCAACACATAGCAAAGGGTCCCACTTCAACCAACACATAGCAAAGGCTCCCACTTTAACCAACACATAGCAAAGGTCTCACATTAACCAACACATAGCAAAGGGTCCCACATTAACCAACACATAGCAAAGGGTCCCACATTAACCAACACATAGCAAAGGGTCCCACATTAACCAACACATAGCAAAGGGTCCCACTTTAACCAACACATAGCAAAGGGTCCCACATTAACAAACACATAGCAACGGGTCCCACTTTAACCAACACATAGCAAAGGGTCCCACATTAACCAACACATAGCAAAGGTCGACACTTCAACCAACACATAGCAAAGGGTCCCACATTAACCAACACATAGTAAAGGTCTCACATTAACCAACACATAGCAAAGGGTCCCACATTTCAACCAACACACAGCAAAGGGTCCCACTTCAACCAACACATAGCAAAGGTCTCACATTAACCAACACATAGCAAAGGGTCCCACATTAACCAACACATAGCAAAGGGTCCCACTTTAACCAACACATAGCAAAGGGTCCCACATTTCAACCAACACATAGCAAAGGTCTCACATTAACCAACACATAGCAAATGGTCCCACTTTAACCAACACATAGCAAAGGGTCCCACTTTAACCAACACATAGCAAAGGGTCCCACTTCAACCAACACACAGCAAAGGGTCCCACTTCAACCAACACATAGCAAAGGTTCCCACTTCAACCAACACATAGCAAAGGGTCCCACTTTAACCAACACATAGCAAAGGTCTCACATTAACCAACACATAGCAAAGGGTCCCACATTAACCAACACATAGCAAAGGGTCCCACATTAACCAACACATAGCAAAGGGTCCCACTTTAACCAACACATAGCAAAGGTCTCACATTAACCAACACATAGCAAAGGGTCCCACATTAACCAACACATAGCAAAGGGTCCCACATTAACCAACACATAGCAAAGGGTCCCACTTTAACCAACACATAGCAAAGGGTCCCACATTAACCAACACATAGCAAAGGGTCCCACTTTAACCAACACATAGCAAAGGGTCCCACATTAACCAACACATAGCAAAGGTCGACACTTCAACCAACACATAGCAAAGGGTCCCACATTAACCAACACATAGCAAAGGTCGACACTTTAACCAACAACCAACACATAGCAAAGGGTCCCACATTAACCAACACATAGCAAAGGGTCCCACTTTAACCAACACATAGCAAAGGTCTCACATTAACCAACACATAGCAAAGGGTCCCACATTAACCAACACATAGCAAAGGGTCCCACTTTAACCAACACATAGCAAAGGGTCCCACATTTCAACCAACACATAGCAAAGGTCTCACATTAACCAACACATAGCAAATGGTCCCACTTTAACCAACACATAGCAAAGGGTCCCACTTTAACCAACACATAGCAAAGGGTCCCACTTTAACCAACACATAGCAAAGGGTCCCACTTCAACCAACACACAGCAAAGGGTCCCACTTCAACCAACACATAGCAAAGGTTCCCACTTCAACCAACACATAGCAAAGGGTCCCACTTTAACCAACACATAGCAAAGGTCTCACATTAACCAACACATAGCAAAGGGTCCCACATTAACCAACACATAGCAAAGGGTCCCACATTAACCAACACATAGCAAAGGGTCCCACATTAACCAACAAATAGCAAAGGGTCTCACATTAACCAACACATAGCAAAGGTCCCACATTAACCAACACATAGCAAAGGGTCCCACATTAACCAACACATAGCAAAGGGTCCCACTTTAACAAAAACATAGCAAAGGGTCCCACTTTAACCAACACATAGCAAAGGGTCTCCACATTAACCAACACATAGCAAAGGGTCCCACATTTCAACCAACACATAGCAAAGGGTCCCACTTTAACCAACACATAGCAAAGGGTCCCACATTAACCAACACATAGCATAGGTCTCCACATGAACCAACACATAGCAAAGGGTCCCACATTAACCAACACATAGCAAAGGGTCCCATATTAACCAACACATAGCAAAGGGTCCCACATTAACCAACACATAGCAAAGGGTCCCACATTAACCAACACATAGCAAAGGGTCCCACTTTAACCAACACATAGCAAAGGTCTCACATTAACCAACACATAGCAAAGGGTCCCACATTAACCAACACATAGCAAAGGGTCCCACATTAACCAACACATAGCAAAGGTCTCCACTTTAACCAACACATAGCAAAGGGTCCCACATTAACCAACACATAGCAAAGGGTCCCACATTAACCAACACATAGCAAAGGGTCCCACTTTAACCAACACATAGCAAAGGGTCCCACATTAACCAACAAATAGCAAAGGGTCCCACTTTAACCAACACATAGCAAAGGTCTCACATTAACCAACACATAGCAAAGGGTCCCACATTAACCAACACATAGCAAAGGGTCCCACTTTAACAAACACATAGCAAAGGGTCCCTCTTTAACCAACACATAGCAAAGGGTCTCCACATTAACCAACACATAGCAAAGGGTCCCACATTAACCAACACATAGCAAAGGGTCCCACATTAACCAACACATAGCAAAGGTCTCCACTTTAACCAACACATACAGTGGGGCAAAAAAGTATTTAGTCAGCCACCAATTGTGCAAGTTCTCCAACTTAAAAAGATGAGAGAGGCCTGTAATTTTCATCATAGGTACACTTCAACTATGACAGACGAAATGAGAAAAAGAAATCCAGAAAATCACATTGTAGGATTTTTAATTTATTTATTTGCAAATGATGGTGGAAAATAAGTATTTGGTCAATAACAAAAGTTTATCTCAATACTTTGTTATATACCCTTTGTTGGCAATGACAGAGGTCAAACGTTTTCTGTAAGTCTTCACAAGGTTTTCACACACTGTTGCTGGTATTTTGGCCCATTCCTCCATGCAGATCTCCTCTAGAGCAGTGATGTTTTGGGGCTGTCGCTGGGCAACACGGACTTTCAACTCCCTCCAAAGATTTTCTATGGGGTTGAGATCTGGAGACTGGCTAGGCCACTCCAGGACCTTGAAATGCTTCTACGGCCACTCCTTCTTTGCCCGGCGGTGTGTTTGGGATCATTGTCATGCTGAAAGACCCAGCCACGTTTCATCTTCAATGCCCTTGCTGATGGAAGGAGGTTTTCACTCAAAATCTCACGATACATGGCCCCTTTCCTTTACACGGATCAGTCGTCCTGGTCCCTTTGCAGAAAAACAGCCCCAAAGCATGATGTTTCCACCCCCATGCTTCACAGTAGGTATGGTGTTCTTTGGATGCAACTCAGCATTCTTTGTTGAGTTGAGTTTTTACCAAAAAGTTCTATTTTGGTTTCATCTGACCATATGACATTCTCCCAATCCTCATCTGGATCATCCAAATGCTCTCTAGCAAACTTCAGACGGACCTGAACATGTACTGGCTTAAGCAGGGGGACACGTCTGGCACTGCAGGATTTGATTCCCTGGCGGCGTAGTGTGTTACTGATGGTAGGCTTTGTTACTTTGGTCCCAGCTCTCTGCAGGTCATTCACTAGGTCCCCCCGTGTGGTTCTGGGATTTTTGCTCACCGTTCTTGTGATCATTTTGACCCTACGGGGTGAGATCTTTCGTGGAGCCCCAGATCGAGGAAGATTATCAGTGGTCTTGTATGTCTTCCATTTCCTAATAATTGCTCCCACAGTTGATTTCTTCAAACCAAGCTGCTTACCTATTGCAGATTCAGTCTTCCCAACCTGGTGCAGGGTGTCCTTTGACAGCTCTTTGGGCTTGGCCATAGTGGAGTTTGGAGTGTGACTGTTTGAGGTTGTGGACAGGTGTATTTTATACTGATAACAAGTTCAAACAGGTGCCATTAATACAGGTAACGAGTGGAGGACAGAGGAGCCTCTTAAAGAAGAAGTTACAGGTCTGTGAGAGCCAGAAATCTTGCTTGTTTGTATGTGACCAAATACTTATTTTCCACCATAATTTGCAAATAAATTCATAAAAAATCCTACAATGTGATTTTCTGGATTTTTTTTCCTCATTTTGTCTGTCATAGTTGAAGTGTACCTATGATGAAAATTACAGGCCTCTCTCATCTTTTTAAGTGAGAGAACTTGCACAATTGGTGGCTGACTAAATACTTTTTTGCCCCACTGTAGCAAAGGGTCCCACTTTAACCAACACATAGCAAAGGGTCCCACATTAACCAACACATAGCAAAGGTCTCCACTTTAACCAACACATAGCAAAGGGTCCCACATTAACCAACACATAGCAAAGGTCTCCACTTTAACCAACACATAGCAAAGGGTCCCACATTAACCAAAAAATAGGAAAGGTCTCCACTTTAACCAACACATAGCAAAGGGTCCCACATTAACCAACACATAGCAAAGGGTCCCACATTAACCAACACATAGCAAAGGTCTACATTTTAAACAACACATGGCAAAGGTACGAAAAAGTATGAAAATGTATGCCCTCACTACTGTTCGTCATGAGAGCGTCTGCTAAATGACTGAAATGTAAAAGTCACCACATTAATCAACACATAGCAAAGGTATAACATATACATTGACTTTCACTCTCCCCCAACCCCTCTGTCAAATTCACTCGTTATCTCTCCCTCCTCTCTCTATCTCTCTACAACCCTCTCTAATCTGTAGACTAATCCTAAACCTCTCTAGTCTGTAGATGAGACCTAAAACTCTCTAGTCTATAGAACAACCCTGACCCTCCCTAGTCTATAGACCAACCCTAACCCTCCCTCTAGTCTATAGACTAACACTAACCCTCTCTAGTCTGTAGACCAACCCTAACCCTCTCTAGTATGTAGACCAACCCTAACCCTCTCTAGTCTATAGACCAACCCTAACCCTCTCTCTAGTCTATAGACCAACCCTAACCCTCTCAATAGTCTGTAGAACAACCCTAACCCTCTCAATAGTCTATAGACCAACCCTAACCCTCTCTAATATGTAGACCAACCCTAACCCTCTCTAGTCTATAGAACAACCGTAACCCTCTCTAGTATGTAGACCAACCCTAACCCTCTCTAGTATGTAGACTAACCCTAACCCTCTCTCTAGTATGTAGACCAACCCTAACCCTCTCAATAGTCTGTAGAACAACCCTAACCCTCTCTCTAGTCTATAGACCAACCCTAACATTCTCTAGTATGTAGACCAACCCTAACCCTCTCTCTAGTATGTAGACCAACCCTAACCCTCTCAATAGTCTGTAGAACAACCCTAACCCTCTCTCTAGTCTGTAGACCAACCCTAACCCTCTCAATAGACTGTAGACCAACCCTAACCCTCTCTCTAGTATGTAGACCAACCCTAACCCTCTCTAGTATGTAGACCAACCCTAACCATCTCCAGTATGTAGACCAACCCTAACCCTCTCTAGTATGTAGAACAACCCTAACCATCTCAATAGTCTGTAGAACAACCGTAACCCTCTCTAGAATGTAGACCAACCCTAACCCTCTCTAGTCTGTAGAACAACCCTAACCCTCTCTCTAGTCTATAGACCAACCCTAACCCTCTCTAGTATGTAGACTAACCCTAACCCTCTCTCTAGTATGTAGACCAACCCTAACCCTCTCAATAGTCTGTAGAACAACCCTAACCCTCTCTAGTATGTAGACCAACCCTAACCCTCTCTCTAGTATGTAGAACAACCCTAACCCTCTCTCTAGTATGTAGACCAACCCTAACCCTCTCTCTAGTCTGTAGACCAACCCTAACCCTCTCTCTAGTATGTAGACCAACCCTAACCCTCTCTCTAGTATGTAGACCAACCCTAACCCTCTCTCTAGTATGTAGACCAACCCTAACCCTCTCTAGTATGTAGATCAACCCTAACCCTCTCTAGTATGTAGACCAACCCTAACCCTCTCTAGTCTGTAGAACAACCCTAACCCTCTCTAGTCTGTAGACCAACCCTAACCCCTCTCTAGTCTGTAGACCAACCCTAACCCTCTCTAGTCTGTAGACCAACCCTAACCTCTCTCTAGTCTATGTAGACCAACCCTAACCCTCTCTCTAGTATGTAGACCAACCCTAACCCTCTCTCTAGTATGTAGACCAATCCTAACCCTCTCTAGTGTGTAGACCAACCCTAACCCTCTCTAGTCTGTAGACCAACCCTAACCCTCTCTATAGTCTGTAGAACAACCCTAACCCTCTCTCTAGTATGTAGACCAACCCTAACCCTCTCTAGTCTGTAGACCAACCCTAACCCTCTCTCTAGTATGTAGACCAACCCTAACCCTCTCTCTAGTCTGTAGAACAACCCTAACCCTCTCTAGTATGTAGACCAACCCTAACCCTCTCTCTAGTATGTAGAACAACCCTAACCCTCTCTCTAGTATGTAGACCAACCCTAACCCTCTCTCTAGTCTGTAGAACAACCCTAACCCTCTCTAGTCTGTAGACCAACCCTAACCCTCTCTAGTGTAGAACAACCCTAACCCTCTCTAGTATGTAGACCAACCCTAACCCTCTCTAGTATGTAGACCAACCCTAACCCTCTCTCTAGTCTGTAGACCAACCCTAACCCTCTCTAGTATGTAGACCAACCCTAACCCTCTCTCTAGTATGTAGACCAACCCTAACCCTCTCTCTAGTATGTAGACCAACCCTAACCCTCTCTAGTATGTAGACCAACCCTAACCCTCTCTGTAGTATGTAGACCAACCCTAACCCTCTCTCTAGTATGTAGACCAACCCTAACCCTCTCAATAGTCTGTAGATCAACCCTAACCCTCTCTCTAGTCTATTGACCAACCCTAACCCTCTCAATAGTCTGTAGAACAACCCTAACCCTCTCTAGTATGTAGACCAACCCTAACCCTCTCTCTAGTATGTAGACCAACCCTAACCCTCTCTCTAGTCTGTAGACCAACCCTAACCCTCTCTAGTATGTAGACCAACCCTAACCCTCTCTCTAGTATGTAGACCAACCCTAACCCTCTCTAGTATGTAGACCAACCCTAACCCTCTCTAGTATGTGTAGACCAACCCTAACCCTCTCTCTAGTATGTAGACCAACCCTAACCTCTCTCTCTAGTATGTAGATCAACCCTAACCCTCTCTATTATGTAGACCAACCCTAACCCTCTCTCTAGTCTGTAGACCAACCCTAACCCTCTCCAGTAAGTAAACCAACCCCAACCCTCTCTCTAGTCTGTAGACCAACCCTAACCCTCTCAATAGTCTGTAGACCAACCCTAACCCTCTCTCTAGTATGTAGACCAACCCTAACCCTCTCTAGTGTGTAGACCAACCCTAACCCTCTCTCTAGTATGTAGACCAACCCTAACCCTCTCTAGTAAGTAGACCAACCCTAACCCTCTCTAGTCTGTAGACCAACCCTAACCCTCTCTAGTCTGTAGAACAACCCTAACCCTCTCTCTAGTATGTAGACCAACCCTAACCCTCTCTAGTATGTAGACCAACCCTAACCCTCTCTAGTCTGTAGAACAACCCTAACCCTCTCTCTAGTATGTAGACCAACCCTAACCTCTCTCTAGTATGTAGACCAACCCTAACCCTCTCTAGTATGTAGACCAACCCTAACCCTCTCTCTAGTATGTAGACCAACCCTAACCCTCTCTAGTATGTAGACCAACCCTAACCCTCTCTAGTATGTAGACCAACCCTAACCCTCTCTCTAGTCTGTAGACCAACCCTAACCCTCTCTAGTATGTAGAACAACCCTAACCCTCTCTAGTATGTAGACCAACCCTAACCCTCTCTAGTATGTAGACCAACCAACCCTAACCCTCTCTAGTATGTAGACCAACCCTAACCCTCTCTCTAGTATGTAGACCAACCCTAACCCTCTCTAGTATGTAGAACCAACCCCAACCCTCTCTCTAGTCTGTAGACCAACCCTAACCCTCTCTAGTCTGTAGACCAACCCTAACCCTCTCTCTAGTATGTAGACCAACCCTAACCCTCTCTAGTGTGTAGACCAACCCTAACCCTCTCTCTAGTATGTAGACCAACCCTAACCCTCTCTAGTATGTAGACCAACCCTAACCCTCTCTCTAGTATGTAGAACAACCCTAACCCTCTCTCTAGTCTGTAGACCAACCCTAACCCTCTCTAGTATGTAGACCAACCCTAACCCTCTCTAGTATGTAGACCAACCCTAACCCTCTCTCTAGTATGTAGACCAACCCTAACCCTCTCAATAGTCTGTAGAACAACCCTAACCCTCTCTCTAGTCTGTAGACCAACCCTAACCCTCTCAATAGTCTGTAGACCAACCCTAACCCTCTCTAGTATGTAGACCAACCCTAACCCTCTCTAGTATGTAGACCAACCCTAACCCTCTCTCTAGTATGTAGACCAACCCTAACCCTCTCTAGTCTGTAGAACAACCCTAACCTCTCTCTAGTCTATAGACCAACCCTAACCCTCTCTAGTCTGTAGACCAACCCTAACCCTCTCTAGTATGTAGACCAACCCTAACCCTCTCTAGTATGTAGACCAACCCTAACCCTCTCAATAGTCTGTAGAACAACCCTAACCCTCTCTCTAGTATGTAGACCAACCCTAACCCTCTCTCTAGTATGTAGACCAACCCTAACCCTCTCTAGTGTGTAGACCAACCCTAACCCTCTCTCTAGTATGTAGACCAACCCTAACCCTCTCTCTAGTATGTAGACCAACCCTAACCCTCTCTAGTATGTAGACCAACCCTAACCCTCTCTAGTGTGTAGACCAACCCTAACCCTCTCTCTAGTATGTAGACCAACCCTAACCCTCTCTAGTATGTAGAAACCCTAACCCAACCCTAACCTCTCTCTAGTATGTAGAACAACCATAACCTCTCTCTAGTCTGTAGACCAACCCTAACCCTCTCTCTAGTCTGTAGAACAACCCTAACCCTCTCTCTAGTCTGTAGACCAACCCTAACCCTCTCAATAGTCTGTAGAACAACCCTAACCCTCTCTAGTATGTAGACCAACCCTAACCCTCTCTAGTATGTAGATCAACCCTAACCCTCTCTATTATGTAGACCAACCCTAACCCTCTCTCTAGTCTATTGACCAACCCTAACCCTCTCCAGTCTGTAGACCAACCCTAACCCTCTCTAGTCTGTAGACCAACCCTAACCCTCTCAATAGTCTGTAGACCAACCCTAACCCTCTCTCTAGTATGTAGACCAACCCTAACCCTCTCTAGTATGTAGACCAACCCTAACCCTCTCTAGTATGTAGACCAACCCTAACCCTCTCTAGTATGTAGACCAACCCTAACCCTCTCTAGTATGTAGACCAACCCTAACCCTCTCTCTAGTATGTAGACCAACCCTAACCCTCTCTCTAGTATGTAGACCAATCCTAACCCTCTCTAGTGTGTAGACCAACCCTAACCCTCTCTCTAGTCTGTAGACCAACCCTAACCCTCTCTAGTATGTAGAACAACCCTAACCCTCTCTAGTATGCAGACCAACACTACCTCTCTCTATAGTCTATAGACCAACCCTCACCCTCTCTCTAGTATGTAGACCAACCCTAACCCTCTCTAGTATGTAGACCAACCCTAACCCTCTCTCTAGTATGTAGACCAACCCTAACCCTCTCTAGTGTGTAGACCAACCCTAACCCTCTCTCTAGTATGTAGACCAACCCTAACCCTCTCTCTAGTATGTAGACCAACCCTAACCCTCTCTAGTATGTAGACCAACCCTAACCCTCTCTAGTGTGTAGACCAACCCTAACCCTCTCTAGTATGTAGACCAACCCTAACCCTCTCTAGTATGTAGATCAACCCTAACCCTCTCTATTATGTAGACCAACCCTAACCCTCTCTAGTCTGTAGAACAACCCTAACCCTCTCCAGTAAGTAGACCAACCCTAACCCTCTCTAGTCTGTAGACCAATCCTAACCCGTTCAATAGTCTGTAGAACAACCCTAACCCTCTCTAGTCTGTAGACCAACCCTAACCCTCTCTAGTGTGTAGACCAACCCTAACACTCTCTCTAGTATGTAGACCAACCCTAACCCTATCTAGTAAGTAGACCAACCCTAACCCTCTCTAGTCTGTAGACCAACCCTAACCCTCTCTATAGTCTGTAGAACAACAATAACCCTCTCTCTAGTATGTAGACCAACCCTAACCCTCTCTCTAGTATGTAGACCAACCCTAACCCTCTCTCTAGTATGTAGACCAACCCTAACCCTCTCTAGTGTGTAGACCAACCCTAACCCTCTCTCTAGTCTGTAGACCAACCCTAACCCTCTCTAGTATGTAGAACAACCCTAACCCTCTCTAGTATGCAGACCAACACTACATCTCTCTGGTCTGTAGACCAACCCTAACCCTCTATCTAGACTGTAGACCAACCCTAACCATCTCTAGTATGTAGAACAACCCTAACCCTCTCAATAGTCTGTTGAAAAACCCTAAGCCTCTCTAGTATGTAGACCAACCCTAACCCTCTCTCTAGTATTTAGACCAACCCTAACCCTCTCTAGTGTGTAGACCAACCCTAACCCTCTCTCTAGTATGTAGACCAACCCTAACCCTCTCTCTAGTATGTAGACCAACCCTAACCCTCTCTAGTCTGTAGAACAACCCTAACCCTCTCTAGTCTGTAGACCAACCCTAACCCTCTCTAGTATGTAGACCAACCCTAACCCTCTCTAGTATGTAGACCAACCCTAACCCTCTCTCTAGTATGTAGACCAACCCTAACCCTCTCAATAGTCTGTAGAACAACCCTAACACTCTCTCTAGTCTATAGACCAACCCTAACCCTCTCAATAGTCTGTAGACCAACCCTAACCCTCTCTAGTATGTAGACCAACCCTAACCCTCTCTAGTATGTAGACCAACCCTAACCCTCTCTCTAGTATGTAGACCAACCCTAACCCTCAATTGTCTGTAGAACAACCCTAACCCTCTCTCTAGTCTATAGACCAACCCTAAACCTCGCAATAGTCTGTAGACCAACCCTAACCATCTCCAGTATGTAGACCAACCCTAACCCTCTCTAGTATGTAGAACAACCCTAACCCTCTCAATAGTCTGTAGAACAACCCTAACCCTCTCTAGTATGTAGACCAACCCTAACCCTCTCTCTAGTATGTAGACCAATCCTAACCCTCTCTAGTGTGTAGACCAACCCTAACCCTCTCTCTAGTATGTAGACCAACCCTAACCCTCTCTCTAGTATGTAGACCAACCCTAACCCTCTCTAGTTTGTAGACCAACCCTAACCCTCTCTAGTGTGTAGACCAACCCTAACCCTCTCTCTAGTATGTAGACCAACTGTATCCCTCTCTAGTATGTAGACCAACCCTAACCCTCTCTCTAGTATGTAGACAAACCCTAACCCTCTCTCTAGTATGTAGACCAATCCTAACCCTCTCTAGTGTGTAGACCAACCCTAACCCTCTCTCTAGTCTGTAGACCAACCCTAACCCTCTCTAGTATGTAGAACAACCCTAACCCTCTCTAGTATGCAGACCAACACTAACCTCTCTCTAGTCTATAGACCAACCCTCACCCTCTCTCTTGTCTGTAGACCAACCCTAACCCTCTCTCTAGTATGTAGAACAACCCTAACCCTCTCAATAGTCTGTTGAACCAACCCTAAGCCTCTCTAGTATGTAGACCAACCCTAACCCTCTCTCTAGTATTTAGACCAACCCTAACCCTCTCTAGTGTGTAGACCAACCCTAACCCTCTCTCTAGTATGTAGACCAACCCTAACCCTCTCTCTAGTATGTAGACCAACCCTAACCCTCTCTCTAGTCTGTAGAACAACCCTAACCCTCTAGTCTGTAGAACAACCCTAACCCTCTCTAGTATGTAGACCAACCCTAACCCTCTCTAGTATGTAGACCAACCCTAACCCTCTCTCTAGTATGTAGACTACCCCTAACCCTCTCAACAGTCTGTAGAACAACTCTAACACTCTCTCTAGTCTATAGACCAACCCTAACCCTCTCAATAGTCTGTAGACCAACCCTAACCCTCTCTAGTATGTAGACCAACCCTAACCCTCTCTAGTATGTAGACCAACCCTAACCCTCTCTCTAGTATGTAGACCAACCCTAACCCTCAATTGTCTGTAGAACAACCCTAACCCTCTCTCTAGTCTATAGACCAACCCTAACCCTCTCAATAGTCTGTAGACCAACCCTAACCATCTCCAGTATGTAGACCAACACTAACCCTCTCTAGTATGTAGAACAACCCTAACCCTCTCAATAGTCTGTAGAACAACCTCAACACTCTCTCTAGTCTATAGACCAACCCTAACCCTCTCAATAGTCTGTAGACCAACCCTAACCCTCTCTAGTATGTAGTCCAACCCTAACCCTCTCTAGTATGTAGACCAACCCTAACTCTCTCTCTAGTATGTAGACCAACCCTAACCCTCAATTGTCTGTAGAACAACCCTAACCCTCTCTCTAGTCTGTAGACCAACCCTAACCCTCTCTCTAGTATGTAGACCAACCCTTACCCTCTCTCTAGTATGTAGACCAACCCTAACCCTCTCTAGTATGTAGACCAACCCTAAACCTCTCTAGTGTGTAGACCAACCCTAACCCTCTCTCTAGTATGTAGACCAACCCTAACCCTCTCAATAGTCTGTAGAACAACCCTAACCCTCTAGCCTGTAGAACAACCCTAACCCTCTCTAGTTTGTAGACCAACCCTAACCCTCTCTAGTATGTAGACTAACCCTAACCCTCTCTCTAGTATGTAGACCAACCCTAACCCTCTCAATAGTCTGTAGAACAACCCTAACCCTCTCTCTAGTATGTAGACCAACCCTAACCCTCTCAATAGTCTGTAGACTAACCTTAACCCACTCCATTATGTAGACCAACCCTAACCCTCTCTAGAATGTAGACTAACCCTAACCCTCTCTCTAGTATGTAGACCAGCCCTAACCCTCTCAATAGTCTGAAGAACAACCCAAACCCTCTCTCTAGTATGTAGACCAACCCTAACCCTCTCAATAGTCTGTTGAACAACCCTAACCCTCTCTAGTGTGTAGACCAACCCTAACCCTCTCTCTAGTATGTAGACCAACCCTAACCCTCTCTCTAGTATGTAGACCAACCCTAACCCTCTCTCTAGTATGTAGACCAACCCTAACCCTCTCAATAGTCTGTAGAACAACCCTAACCCTCGCTCTAGTCTATAGACCAACCCTAACCCTCTCTAGTATGTAGAACAAACCTAACCCTCTCAATAGTCTGTAGAACAACAATAAGCCTCTCTAGTATGTAGACCAACCCTAACCCTCTCTAGTATGTAGAACTACGCTAACGCTCCCTCGTCTGTAGAACAACCCTAACCCTCTCTAGTAAGTAGACCAACCCTAACCCTCTCTAGTGTGTAGACCAACCCTAACCCTCTCTCTATTATGTAGACCAACTCTAACCCTCTCTCTAGTATGTAGACCAACCCTAACCCTCAATTTTGTGTAGAACAACCCTAACCCTCTCTCTAGTCTATAGACCAACCCTAACCCTCGTAATAGTCTGTAGACCAGCCCTAACCATCTCCAGTATGTAGACCAACCCTAACCCTCTCTAGTATGTAGAACAACCCTAACCATCTCAATAGTCTGTAGAACAACCCTAACCCTCTAGTATGTAGACCAACCCTAACCCTCTCTAGTATGTAGACCAAGCCTAACCCTCTCTAGTATGTAGACCAACCCTAACCCTCTCTCTAGTATGTAGACCAACCCTAACCCTCTCAATAGTCTGTAGAACAACCCTAACCCTCTCTCTAGTCTATAGACCAAACCAAACCCTCGCAATAGTCTGTAGACCAACCCTAACCATCTCCAGTATGTAGACCAACCCTAACCCTCTCTAGTATGCAGACCAACACTACCTCTCTCTAGTATGTAGACCAACCCTAACCCTCTCTAGTCTGTAGACCAACCCTAACCCTCTCTCTAGTCTGTAGAACAACCCTCACCCTCTAGTCTGTAGAACAACCCTAACCCTCTCTAGTATGTAGACCAACCCTAACACTCTCTAGTATGTAGACTAACCCTAACCCTCTCTCTAGTATGTAGACCAACCCTAACCCTCTCAATAGTCTGTAGAACAACCCTAACCCTCTCTCTAGTATATAGACAAACCCTAACCCTCTCTAGTATGTAGACCAACCCTAACCCTCTCTAGTGTGTAGACCAACCCTAACCCTCTCTCCAGTATGTAGACCAACCCTAACCCTCTCTAGCATGTAGAACAACCCTAACCCTCTCTAGTATGCAGACCAACCCTAACCCTCTCTCTAGTATGTAGACCAACCCTAACCCTCTCAATAGTCTGTAGAACAACCCTAACCCTCTCTCTAGTCTATAGACCAACCCTAACCCTCTCTAGTATGTAGACCAACCCTAACCCTCTCAATAGTCTGTAGAACAACCCTAAGCCTCTCTAGTATGTAGACCAACCCTAACCCTCTCTAGTATGTTGAACTACGCTAACGCTCTCTAGTCTGTAGAACAACCCTAACCCTCTCTCTAGTATGTAGACCAACCCTAACCCTCTCAATAGTCTGTAGAACAACCCTAACCCTATCTCTAGTCTATAGACCAACCCTAACCCTCTCAATAGTCTATAGACCAACCCTAACCCTCTCAATAGTCTGTAGAACAACCCTAACCCTCTCTCTTGTCTGTAGACCAACCCTAACCCTCTCAATAGTCTGTAGAACAACCCTAACCCTCTCTAGTATGTAGACCAACCCTAACCCTCTCTAGTATGTAGATCAACCCTAACCCTCTCTATTATGTAGACCAACCCTAACCCTCTCTCTAGTCTATTGACCAACCCTAACCCTCTCCAGTAAGTAAACCAACCCCAACCCTCTCTCTAGTCTGTAGACCAACCCTAACCCTCTCAATAGTCTGTAGAACAACCCTAACCCTCTCTCTAGTCTATAGACCAACCCTAACCCTCTCTAGTGTGTAGACCAACCCTAACCCTCTCTCTAGTATGTAGACCAACCCTAACCCTATCTAGTAAGTAGACCAACCCTAACCCTCTCTATTGTCTGTAGAACAACCCTAACCCTCTCTCTAGTATGTAGACCAACCCTAACCCTCTCTCTAGTATGTAGACCAACCCTAACCCTCTCTCTAGTATGTAGACAAACCCTAACCCTCTCTCTAGTATGTAGACCAATCCTAACCCTCTCTAGTGTGTAGACCAACCCTAACCCTCTCTCTAGTCTGTAGACCAACCCTAACCCTCTCTAGTATGTAGAACAACCCTAACCCTCTCTAGTATGCAGACCAACACTACCTCTCTCTATAGTCTATAGACCAACCCTCACCCTCTCTCTTGTACGTAGAACAACCCTAACCCTCTCTAGTATGTAGACCAACCCTATCCCTCTCTCTAGTATGTAGACCAATCCTAACCCTCTCTAGTGTGTAGACCAACCCTAACCCTCTCTCTAGTATGTAGACCAACCCTAACCCTCTCTCTAGTATGTAGACCAACCCTAACCCTCTCTAGTATGTAGACCAACCCTAACCCTCTCTAGTGTGTAGACCAACCCTAACCCTCTCTAGTATGTAGACCAACCCTAACCCTCTCTAGTATGTAGATCAACCCTAACCGTCTCTATTATGTAGACCAACCCTAACTCTCTCTCTAGTCTATTGACCAACCCTAACCCTCTCCAGTAAGTAAACCAACCCCAACCCTCTCTCTAGTCTGTAGACCAATCCTAACCCGTTCAATAGTCTGTAGAACAACCCTAACCCTCTCTCTAGTCTATAGACCAACCCTAACCCTCTCTAGTGTGTAGACCAACCCTAACACTCTCTCTAGTATGTAGACCAACCCTAACCCTATCTAGTAAGTAGACCACCCTAACCCTCTCTAGTCTGTAGACCAACCCTAACCCTCTCTATAGTCTGTAGAACAACAATAACCCTCTCTCTAGTATGTAGACCAACCCTAACCCTCTCTCTAGTATGTAGACAAACCCTAACCCTCTCTCTAGTATGTAGACCAATCCTAACCCTCTCTAGTGTGTAGACCAACCCTAACCCTCTCTCTAGTCTGTAGACCAACCCTAACCCTCTCTAGTATGTAGAACAACCCTAACCCTCTCTAGTATGCAGACCAACACTACATCTCTCTATAGTCTATAGACCAACCCTCACCCTCTCTCTAGTACGTAGACCAACCCTAACCATCTCTAGTATGTAGAACAACCCTAACCCTCTCAATAGTCTGTTGAAAAACCCTAAGCCTCTCTAGTATGTAGACCAACCCTAACCCTCTCTCTAGTATTTAGACGAACCCTAACCCTCTCTAGTGTGTAGACCAACCCTAACCCTCTCTCTAGTATGTAGACCTACCCTAACCCTCTCTCTAGTATTTAGACCAACCCTAACCCTCTCTCTAGTCTTTAGAACAACCCTAACCCTCTAGTCTGTATGTCAACCCTAACCCTCTCTAGTATGTAGACCAAACCTAACCCTCTCTAGTATGTAGACTAACCCTAACCCTCTCTCTAGTATGTAGACCAACCCTAACCCTCTCAATAGTCTGTAGAACAACCCTAACACTCTCTCTAGTCTATAGACCAACCCTAACCCTCTCAATAGTCTGTAGACCAACCCTAACCCTCTCTAGTATGTAGACCAACCCTAACCCTCTCTAGTATGTAGACCAACCCTAACCCTCTCTCTAGTATGTAGACCAACCCTAACCCTCAATTGTCTGTAGAACAACCCTAACCCTCTCTCTAGTCTATAGACCAACCCTAAACCTCGCAATAGTCTGTAGACCAACCCTAACCATCTCCAGTATGTAGACCAACCCTAACCCTCTCTAGTATGTAGAACAACCCTAACCCTCTCAATAGTCTGTAGAACAACCCTAACCCTCTCTAGTATGTAGACCAACCCTATCCCTCTCTCTAGTATGTAGACCAATCCTAACCCTCTCTAGTGTGTAGACCAACCCTAACCCTCTCTCTAGTATGTAGACCAACCCTAACCCTCTCTCTAGTATGTAGACCAACCCTAACCCTCTCTAGTTTGTAGACCAACCCTAACCCTCTCTAGTGTGTAGACCAACCCTAACCCTCTCTAGTATGTAGACCAACCTCTCTCTAGTATGTAGACCAACCGTAACCCTCTCTAGTATGTAGAACAACCCTAACCCTCTCTCTAGTATGTAGAACAACAGTAACCCTCTCTCTAGTCTGTAGACCAACCCTAACCCTCTCTCTAGTCTGGAGAACAACCCTAACCCTCTCTCTAGTCTGTAGACCAACCCTAACCCTCTCAATAGTCTGTAGAACAACCCTAACCCTCTCTAGTATGTAGACCAACCCTAACCCTCTCTAGTATGTAGATCAACCCTAACCCTCTCTATTATGTAGACCAACCCTAACCCTCTCTCTAGTCTATTGACCAACCCTAACCCTCTCCAGTAAGTAAACCAACCCCAACCCTCTCTCTAGTCTGTAGACCAACCCTAACCCTCTCAATAGTCTGTAGAACAACCCTAACCCTCTCTCTAGTCTATAGACCAACCCTAACCCTCTCTAGTGTGTAGACCAACCCTAACCCTCTCTCTAGTATGTAGACCAACCCTAACCCTATCTAGTAAGTAGACCAACCCTAACCCTCTCTAGTCTGTAGACCAACCCTAACCCTCTCTATAGTCTGTAGAACAACCCTAACCCTCTCTCTAGTATGTAGACCAACCCTAACCCTCTCTCTAGTATGTAGACCAACCCTAACCCTCTCTCTAGTATGTAGACAAACCCTAACCCTCTCTCTAGTATGTAGACCAATCCTAACCCTCTCTAGTGTGTAGACCAACCCTAACCCTCTCTCTAGTCTGTAGACCAACCCTAACCCTCTCTAGTATGTAGAACAACCCTAACCCTCTCTAGTATGCAGACCAACACTACCTCTCTCTATAGTCTATAGACCAACCCTCACCCTCTCTCTTGTACGTAGACCAACCCTAACCCTCTCTAGTATGTAGAACAACCCTAACCCTCTCAATAGTCTGTTGAACAACCCTAAGCCTCTCTAGTATGTAGACCAACCCTAACCCTCTCTCTAGTATTTAGACGAACCCTAACCCTCTCTAGTGTGTAGACCAACCCTAACCCTCTCTCTAGTATGTAGACCAACCCTAACCCTCTCTCTAGTATGTAGACCAACCCTAACCCTCTCTCTAGTCTGTAGAACAACCCTAACCCTCTAGTCTGTAGAACAACCCTAACCCTCTCTAGTATGTAGACCAACCCTAACCCTCTCTAGTATGTAGACTAACCCTAACCCTCTCTCTAGTATGTAGACTACCCCTAACCCTCTCAACAGTCTGTAGAACAACTCTAACACTCTCTCTAGTCTATAGACCAACCCTAACCCTCTCAATAGTCTGTAGACCAACCCTAACCCTCTCTAGTATGTAGACCAACCCTAACCCTCTCTAGTATGTAGACCAACCCTAACCCTCTCTCTAGTATGTAGACCAACCCTAACCCTCAATTGTCTGTAGAACAACCCTAACCCTCTCTCTAGTCTATAGACCAACCCTAACCCTCGCAATAGTCTGTAGACCAACCCTAACCATCTCCAGTATGTAGACCAACACTAACCCTCTCTAGTATGTAGAACAACCCTAACCCTCTCAATAGTCTGTAGAACAACCTCAACACTCTCTCTAGTCTATAGACCAACCCTAACCCTCTCAATAGTCTGTAGACCAACCCTAACCCTCTCTAGTATGTAGACCAACCCTAACCCTCTCTAGTATGTAGACCAACCCTAACTCTCTCTCTAGTATGTAGACCAACCCTAACCCTCAATTGTCTGTAGAACAACCCTAACCCTCTCTCTAGTCTGTAGACCAACCCTAACCCTCTCTCTAGTATGTAGACCAACCCTTACCCTCTCTCTAGTATGTAGACCAACCCTAACCCTCTCTAGTATGTAGACCAACCCTAAACCTCTCTAGTGTGTAGACCAACCCTAACCCTCTCTCTAGTATGTAGACCAACCCTAACCCTCTCAATAGTCTGTAGAACAACCCTAACCCTCTAGCCTGTAGAACAACCCTAACCCTCTCTAGTTTGTAGACCAACCCTAACCCTCTCTAGTATGTAGACTAACCCTAACCCTCTCTCTAGTATGTAGACCAACCCTAACCCTCTCAATAGTCTGTAGAACAACCCTAACCCTCTCTCTAGTATGTAGACCAACCCTAACCCTCTCAATAGTCTGTAGACTAACCTTAACCCACTCCATTATGTAGACCAACCCTAACCCTCTCTAGAATGTAGACTAACCCTAACCTCTCTCTAGTATGTAGACCAGCCCTAACCCTCTCAATAGTCTGAAGAACAACCCAAACCCTCTCTCTAGTATGTAGACCAACCCTAACCCTCTCAATAGTCTGTTGAACAACCCTAACCCTCTCTAGTGTGTAGACCAACCCTAACCCTCTCTCTAGTATGTAGACCAACCCTAACCCTCTCTCTAGTATGTAGACCAACCCTAACCCTCTCTCTAGTATGTAGACCAACCCTAACCCTCTCAATAGTCTGTAGAACAACCCTAACCCTCGCTCTAGTCTATAGACCAACCCTAACCCTCTCTAGTATGTAGAACAAACCTAACCCTCTCAATAGTCTGTAGAACAACAATAAGCCTCTCTAGTATGTAGACCAACCCTAACCCTCTCTAGTATGTAGAGAACTACGCTAACGCTCCTAGTCTGTAGAACAACCCTAACCCTCTCTAGTAAGTAGACCAACCCTAACCCTCTCTAGTGTGTAGACCAACCCTAACCCTCTCTCTATTATGTAGACCAACTCTAACCCTCTCTCTAGTATGTAGACCAACCCTAACCCTCAATTTTGTGTAGAACAACCCTAACCCTCTCTCTAGTCTATAGACCAACCCTAACCCTCGTAATAGTCTGTAGACCAGCCCTAACCATCTCCAGTATGTAGACCAACCCTAACCCTCTCTAGTATGTAGAACAACCCTAACCATCTCAATAGTCTGTAGAACAACCCTAACCCCCTCTAGTATGTAGACCAACCCTAACCCTCTCTAGTATGTAGACCAAGCCTAACCCTCTCTAGTATGTAGACCAACCCTAACCCTCTCTCTAGTATGTAGACCAACCCTAACCCTCTCAATAGTCTGTAGAACAACCCTAACCCTCTCTCTAGTCTATAGACCAAACCAAACCCTCGCAATAGTCTGTAGACCAACCCTAACCATCTCCAGTATGTAGACCAACCCTAACCCTCTCTAGTATGCAGACCAACACTACCTCTCTCTAGTATGTAGACCAACCCTAACCCTCTCTAGTCTGTAGACCAACCCTAACCCTCTCTCTAGTCTGTAGAACAACCCTCACCCTCTAGTCTGTAGAACAACCCTAACCCTCTCTAGTATGTAGACCAACCCTAACACTCTCTAGTATGTAGACTAACCCTAACCCTCTCTCTAGTATGTAGACCAACCCTAACCCTCTCAATAGTCTGTAGAACAACCCTAACCCTCTCTCTAGTATATAGACAAACCCTAACCCTCTCTAGTATGTAGACCAACCCTAACCCTCTCTAGTGTGTAGACCAACCCTAACCCTCTCAGTGTAGACCAACCCTAACCCTCTCTCCAGTATGTAGACCAACCCTAACCCTCTCTAGCATGTAGAACAACCCTAACCCTCTCTAGTATGCAGACCAACCCTAACCCTCTCTCTAGTATGTAGACCAACCCTAACCCTCTCAATAGTCTGTAGAACAACCCTAACCCTCTCTCTAGTCTATAGACCAACCCTAACCCTCTCTAGTATGTAGACCAACCCTAACCCTCTCAATAGTCTGTAGAACAACCCTAAGCCTCTCTAGTATGTAGACCAACCCTAACCCTCTCTAGTATGTTGAACTACGCTAACGCTCTCTAGTCTGTAGAACAACCCTAACCCTCTCTCTAGTATGTAGACCAACCCTAACCCTCTCAATAGTCTGTAGAACAACCCTAACCCTATCTCTAGTCTATAGACCAACCCTAACCCTCTCAATAGTCTATAGACCAACCCTAACCCTCTCAA
Organism: Brachymystax lenok tsinlingensis; assembly: GCA_030435695.1. Lineage (NCBI taxonomy): Eukaryota > Metazoa > Chordata > Actinopteri > Salmoniformes > Salmonidae > Brachymystax > Brachymystax lenok. Next base: position 90,611,046 of record CM059819.1, read on the forward strand.
TAGTCTGTAGACCAACCCTAACCCTCTCTAGTATGTAGACCAACCCTAACCCTCTCTCTAGTATGTAGACCAACCCTAACCCTCTCAATAGTCTGTAGAACAACCCTAACCCTCTCTCTAGTCTATAGACAGAACCAAACCCTCGCAATAGTCTGTAGACCAACCCTAACCATCTCCAGTATGTAGACCAACCCTAACCCTCTCTAGTATGCAGACCAACACTACCTCTCTCTATAGTCTATAGACCAACCCTCACCCTCTCTCTAGTATGTAGACCAACCCTAACCCTCTCAATAGTCTGTAGACCAACCCTAACCCTCTCAATAGTCTGTAGAACATCATTAACTCTCTCTCTAGTATGTAGACCAACTCTAACCCTCTCAATAGTCTGTAGAACAACCCTAACCCTCTAGTCTGTAGAACGACCCTAACCCTCTCTAGTTTGTAGACCAACCCTAACCCTCTCTAGTATGTAGACTAACCCTAACCCTCTCTCTAGTATGTAGACCAACCCTAACCCTCTCAATAGTCTGTAGAACAACCCTAACCCTCTCTCTAGTATGTAGAACAACCCTAACCCTCTCAATAGTCTGTAGACCAACCTTAACCCACTCCATTATGTAGACCAACCCTAACCCTCTCTAGAATGTAGACTAACCCTAACCCTCTCTCTAGTATGTAGACCAGCCCTAACCCTCTCAATATTCTGTAGAACAACCCTAACCCTCTCTCTAGTATGTAGACCAACCCTAACCCTCTCAATAGTCTGTTGAACAACCCTAACCCTCTCTAGTGTGTAGACCAACCCTAACCCTCTCTCTAGTATGTAGACCAACCCTAACCCTCTCTCTAGTATGTAGACCAACCCTAACCCTCTCTCTAGTATGTATACCAACCCTAACCCTCTCAATAGTCTGTAGAACATCCCTAACCCTCTCTCTAGTCTATAGACCAACCCTAACCCTCTCTACTATGTAGAACAACCCTAACCCTCTCAATAGTCTGTAGAACAACCCTAAGCCTCTCTAGTATGTAGACCAACCAAAACCCTCTCTAGTATGTAGAACTACGCTAACGCTCTCTCGTCTTTAGAACAACCCTAACCCTCTCTAGTAAGTAGACCAACCCTAACCCTCTCTAGTGTGTAGACCAACCCTAACCCTCTCTCTATTATGTAGACCTGCCCTAACCCTCTCAATAGTCTGTAGAACAACCCTAACCCTCTCTGTAGTATGTAGACCAACCCTAACCCTCTCAATAGTCTGTTGAACAACCCTAACCCTCTCTAGTGTGTAAACCAACCCTAACCCTCTCTCTAGTACGTAGACCAACCCTAACCCTCTCTCTAGTATGTAGACCAACCCTAACCCTCTCTCTAGTATGTAGACCAACCCTAACCCTCTCAATAGTCTGTAGAACAACCCTAACCCTCTCTCTAGTCTATAGACCAACCCTAACCCTCTCTAGTATGTAGAACAACCCTAACCCTCTCAATAGTCTGTAGAACAACCCTAAGCCTCTCTAGTATGTAGACCAACCCTAACCCTCTCTAGTATGTAGAACTACGCTAACGCTCTCTCGTCTGTAGAACAACCCTAACCCTCTCTAGTAAGTAGACCAACCCTAACCCTCTCTCTATTATGTAGACCAACTCTAACCCTCTCTCTAGTATGTAGACCAACCCTAACCCTCTCTCTAGTCTGTTGAACAACCCTAACCCTCTCTAGTGTGTAGACCAACCCTAACCCTCTCTCTAGTACGTAGACCAACCCCAACCCTCTCTCTAGTATGTAGACCAACCCTAACCCTCTCTCTAGTATGTAGACCAACCCTAACCCTCTCAATAGTCTGTAGAACAACCCTAACCCTCTCTCTAGTCTATAGCCTAACCCTCTCTAGTATGTAGATCAACCCTAACCCTCTCTAGTATGTAGAACAACCCTAACCCTCTCAATAGTCTGTAGAACAACCCTAAGCCTCTCTAGTATGTAGACCAACCCTAACCCTCTCTAGTATGTAGAACTACGCTAACGCTCTCTCGTCTGTAGAACAACCCTAACCCTCTCTAGTAAGTAGACCAACCCTAACCCTCTCTCTATTATGTAGACCAACTCTAACCCTCTCTCTAGTATGTAGACCAACCCTAACCCTCTCTCTAGTCTGTAGAACAACCCTAACCCTCTAGTCTGTAGAACAACCCTAACCCTCTCTAGTATGTAGACCAACCCTAACCCTCTCTAGTATGTAGACTAACCCTAACCCTCTCTCTAGTATGTAGACCAACCCTAACCCTCTCAATAGTCTGTAGAACAACCCTAACCTTCTCTCTAGTCTATAGACCAACCATAACCCTCTCAATGGTCTGTAGACCAACCCTAACCCTCTCTAGTATGTAGACCAACCCTAACCCTCTCTAGTATGTAGACCATCCTAACCCTCTCTCTAGTATGTAGACCAACCCTAACCCTCAATTGTCTGTAGAACAACCCTAACCCTCTCTCTCGTCTATAGACCAACCCTAACCCTCGTAATAGTCTGTAGACCAACCCTAACCATCTCCAGTATGTAGACCAACCCTAACCCTCTCTAGTATGTAGAACAACCCTAAACCTCTCAATAGTCTGTAGAACAACCCTAACCCCCTCTAGTATGTAGACCAACCCTAACCCTCTCTAGTATGTAGACTAACCCTAACCCTCTCTCTAGTATGTAGACCAGCCCTAACCCTCTCAATATTCTGTAGAACAACCCTAACCCTCTCTCTAGTATGTAGACCAACCCTAACCCTCTCAATAGTCTGTTGAACAACCCTAACCCTCTCTAGTGTGTAGACCAACCCTAAACCTCTCTCTAGTATGTAGACCAGCCTAACCCTCTCTCTAGTATGTAGACCAACCCTAACCCTCTCAATAGTCTGTTGAACAACCCTAACCCTCTCTAGTGTGTAGACCAACCCTAACCCTCTCTCTAGTATGTAGACCAACCCTAACCCTCTCTCTAGTATGTAGACCAACCCTAACCCTCTCAATAGTCTGTTGAACAACCCTAACCCTCTCTAGTGTGTAGACCAACCCTAACCCTCTCTCTAGTATGTAGACCAACCCTAACCCTCTCTCTAGTATGTAGACCAACCCTAACCCTCTCAATAGTCTGTAGAACATCCCTAACCCTCTCTCTAGTCTATAGACCAACCCTAACCCTCTCTAGTATGTAGAACAACCCTAACCCTCTCAATAGTCTGTAGAACAACACTAAGCCTCTCTAGTATGTAGACCAACCCTAACCCTCTCTAGTATGTAGAACTACGCTAACGCTCTCTCGTCTTTAGAACAACCCTAACCCTCTCTAGTAAGTAGACCAACCCTAACCCTCTCTAGTGTGTAGACCAACCCTAACCCTCACTCTATTATGTAGACCAGCCCTAACCCTCTCAATAGTCTGTAGAACAACCCTAACCCTCTCTGTAGTATGTAGACCAACCCTAACCCTCTCAATAGTCTGTTGAACAACCCTAACCCTCTCTAGTGTGTAGACCAACTCTAACCCTCTCTCTAGTACGTAGACCAACCCTAACCCTCTCTCTAGTATGTAGACCAACCCTAACCCTCTCAATAGTCTGTAGAACAACCCTAACCCTCTCTCTAGTCTATAGACCAACCCTAAGCCTCTCTAGTATGTAGACCAACCCTAACCCTCTCTAGTATGTAGAACTACGCTAAAGTCAAAGTCACCATTATTAGTCAGTTGTACAACCGAATGCCTTCAACCGAAATGTGTCTTCCGCATTTAACCCAACCCCTCTGAATCAGAGAGGTGCGGGGGCTGCCTTTAATCGACATCCACGTCTTTCGGCGCCCGGGGAACAGTGGGTTAACTGCCTTGTTCAGGGCAGAACGACAGATTTTTACCTTGTCAGCTCGGGGATTTGAACTTGCAGCCCTCCGGTTACAAGTCCAACGCTCTAACCACTAGGCTACCTGCCGCCTGACGCTCCCTCGTCTGTAGAACAACCCTAACCCTCTCTAGTAAGTAGACCAACCCTAACCCTCTCTAGTGTGTAGACCAACCCTAACCCACTCCATTATGTAGACCAACCCTAACCCTCTCTAGTATGTAGAACAACCCTAACCCTCTCAATAGTCTGTTGAACAACCCTAAGCCTCTCTAGTATGTAGACCAACCCTAACCCTCTCTCTAGTATTTAGACCAACTCAACCCTCTCTCTAGGTCTGTAGACCAACCCTAACCCTCTCAATAGTCTGTAGAACAACCCTAACCCTCTCTCTAGTCTATAGACCAACCCTAACCCTCTCAATAGTCTGTAGACCAACCCTAACCCTCTCTAGTATGTAGACCAACCCTAACCCTCTCTAGTATGTAGACCATCCTAACCCTCTCTCTAGTATGTAGACCAACCCTAACCCTCAATTGTCTGTAGAACAACCCTAACCCTCTCTCTAGTCTATAGACCAACCCTAACCCTCGTAATAGTCTGTAGACCAACCCTAACCATCTCCAGTATGTAGACCAACCCTAACCCTCTCTAGTATGTAGAACAACCCTAAACCTCTCAATAGTCTGTAGAACAACCCTAACCCCCTCTAGTATGTAGACCAACCCTAACCCTCTCTAGTATGTAGACTAACCCTAACCCTCTCTCTAGTATGTAGACCAGCCCTACCCCTCTCAGTAGTCTGTAGAACAACCCTAAGCCTCTCTAGTATGTAGACCAACCCTGACCCTCTCTAGTATGTAGAACTACGCTAACGCTCTCTAGTCTGTAGAACAACCCTAACCCTCTCTAGAATGTAGACTAACCCTAACCCTCTCTCTAGTATGTAGACCAGCCCTAACCCTCTCAATAGTCTGTAGAACAACCCTAACGCTCTCTCTAGTATGTAGAACAACCCTAACCCTCTCAATAGTCTTTTGAACAACCCTAACCCTCTCTAGTGTGTAGACCAACCCTAACCCTCTCTCTAGTATGTAGACCAACCCTAACCCTCTCTCTAGTATGTAGACCAACCCTAACCCTCTCTCTAGTATGTATACCAACCCTAACCCTCTCAATAGTCTGTAGAACATCCCTAACCCTCTCTCTAGTCTATAGACCAACCCTAACCCTCTCTAGTATGTAGAACAACCCTAACCCTCTCAATAGTCTGTAGAACAACCCTGAGCCTCTCTAGTATGTAGACCAACCCTAACCCTCTCTAGTATGTAGAACTACGCTAACGCTCTCTCGTCTGTAGAACAACCCTAACCCTCTCTAGTAAGTAGACCAACCCTAACCCTCTCTAGTGTGTAGACCAACCCTAACCCTCTCTCTATTATGTAGACCAACTCTAACCCTCTCTCTAGTATGTAGACCAACCCTAACCCTCTCTCTAGTCTGTAGAACAACCCTAACCCTCTAGTCTGTAGAACAACCCTAACCCTCTCTAGTATGTAGACCAACCCTAACCCTCTCTAGTATGTAGACTAACCCTAACCCTCTCTCTAGTATGTAGACCAACCCTAACCCTCTCAATAGAATGTAGACCAACCCTAACCCTCACTCTATTATGTAGACCAGCCCTAACCCTCTCAATAGTCTGTAGAACAACCCTAACCCTCTCTGTAGTATGTAGACCAACCCTAACCCTCTCAATAGTCTGTTGAACAACCCTAACCCTCTCTAGTGTGTAGACCAACTCTAACCCTCTCTCTAGTACGTAGACCAACCCTAACCCTCTCTCTAGTATGTAGACCAACCCTAAACCTCTCTCTAGTATGTAGACCAACCCTAACCCTCTCAATAGTCTGTAGAACAACCCTAACCCTCTCTCTAGTCTATAGACCAACCCTAACCCTCTCTAGTATGTAGAACAACCCTAACCCTCTCAATAGTCTGTAGAACAACCCTAAGCCTCTCTAGTATGTAGACCAACCCTAACCCTCTCTAGTATGTAGAACTACGCTAACGCTCTCTCGTCTGTAGAACAACCCTAACCCTCTCTAGTAAGTAGACCAACCCTAACCCTCTCTAGTGTGTAGACCAACCCTAACCCACTCCATTATGTAGACCAACCCTAACCCTCTCTAGTATGTAGAACAACCCTAACCCTCTCAATAGTCTGTTGAACAACCCTAAGCCTCTCTAGTATGTAGACCAACCCTAACCCTCTCTCTAGTATTTAGACCAACCCTAACCCTCTCAATAGTCTGTAGAACAACCCTAACCCTCTCTCTAGTCTATAGACCAACCCTAACCCTCTCAATAGTCTGTAGACCAACCCTAACCCTCTCTAGTATGTAGACCAACCCTAACCCTCTCTAGTATGTAGACCAACCCTAACCCTCTCTAGTATGTAGACTAACCCTAACCCTCTCTCTAGTATGTAGACCAACCCTAACCCTCTCAATAGTCTGTAGAACAACCCTAACCCTCTCTCTAGTCTATAGACCAACCCTAACCCTCTAAATAGTCTGTAGACCAACCCTAACCCACTCCATTATGTAGACCAACCCTAACCCTCTCTAGTATGTAGAACAACCCTAACCCTCTCAATAGTCTGTTGAACAACCCTAAGCCTCTCTAGTATGTAGACCAACCCTAACCCTCTCTCTAGTATGTAGACCAACCCTAACCCTCTCAATAGTCTGTAGAACAACCCTAACCCTCTCTCTAGTCTATAGACCAACCCTAACCCTCTCTAGTATGTAGACCAACCCTAACCCTCTCTAGTATGTAGACCAACCCTAACCCTCTCTCTAGTATGTAGACCAATCCTAACCCTCTCTATTATGTAGACCAACCCTAACCCTCTCTAGTATGTAGACCAACCCTAACCCTCTCTCTAGTTGAGACCAATCCTAACCCTCTCTATTATGTAGACCAACCCTAACCCTCTCTCTAGTCTGTAGACCAACCCTAACCCTCTCAATAGTCTGTAGAACAACCCTAACCCTCTCTCTAGTCTATAGACCAACCCTAACCCTCTCTAGTATGTAGAACAACCCTAACCCTCTCAATAGTCTGTAGAACAACCCTAAGCCTCTCTAGTATGTAGACCAACCCTAACCCTCTCTAGTATGTAGAACTACGCTAACGCTCTCTAGTCTGTAGAACAACCCTAACCCTCTCTAGTATATAGACCAACCCTAACCCTCTCTAGTATGTAGACCAACCCTAACCCTCTCTAGAATGTAGACTAACCCTAAACCTCTCTCTAGTATGTAGACCAACCCTAACCCTCTCAATAGTCTGTAGAACAACCCTAACCCTCTCTCTAGTCTATAGACCAACCCTAACCCTCTCAATAGTCTGTAGACCAACCCTAACCCTCTCTAGTATGTAGACCAACCCTAACCCTCAATTGTCTGTAGAACAACCCTAACCCTCTCTCTAGTCTATAGACCAACCCTAACCCTCTCAATAGTCTGAAGACCAACCCTAACCATCTCCAGTATTTAGACCAACCCTAACCCTCTCTAGTATGTAGAACAACCCTAACCCTCTCAATAGTCTGTAGAACAACCGTAACCCTCTCTAGTATGTAGACCAACCCTAACCCTCTCTACTATGTAGACCAACCCTAACCCTCTCAATAGTCTGTAGAACAACCCTAACCCTCTCTAGTATGTAGACCAACCCTAACCCTCTCTAGTATGTAGACCAACCCTAACCCTCTCTAGTATGTAGACTAACCCTAACCCTCTCTCTAGTATGTAGACCAACCCTAACCCTCTCAATAGTCTGTAGAACAACCCTAACCCTCTCTCTAGTCTATAGACCAACCCTAACCCTCTAAATAGTCTGTAGACCAACCCTAACCCACTCCATTATGTAGACCAACCCTAACCCTCTCTAGTATGTAGAACAACCCTAACCCTCTCAATAGTCTGTTGAACAACCCTAAGCCTCTCTAGTATGTAGACCAACCCTAACCCTCTCTCTAGTATGTAGACCAACCCTAACCCTCTCAATAGTCTGTAGAACAACCCTAACCCTCTCTCTAGTCTATAGACCAACCCTAACCCTCTCTAGTATGTAGACCAACCCTAACCCTCTCTCTAGTATGTAGACCAACCCTAACCCTCTCAATAGTCTGTAGAACAACCCTAACCCTCTCTAGTAAGTAGACCAACCCTAACCCTCTCTAGTATGTAGACCAACCCTAACCCTCTCTCTAGTATGTAGACCAATCCTAACCCTCTCTATTATGTAGACCAACCCTAACCCTCTCTAGTATGTAGACCAACCCTAACCCTCTCTCTAGTATGTAGACCAATCCTAACCCTCTCTATTATGTAGACCAACCCTAACCCTCTCTCTAGTCTGTAGACCAACCCTAACCCTCTCAATAGTCTGTAGAACAACCCTAACCCTCTCTCTAGTCTATAGACCAACCCTAACCCTTTCTAGTATGTAGAACAACCCTAACCCTCTCAGTAGTCTGTAGAACAACCCTAAGCATCTCTAGTATGTAGACCAACCCTAACCCTCTCTAGTATGTAGAACAACCCTAACCCTCTCAATAGACTGTAGAACAACCCTAAACCTCTCTATAGTCTGTAGAACAATCCTAACCCTCTCTCTTTTATGTAGAACAACCCTAACCCTCTCTAGTCTGTAGAACAACCCTAACCCTCTCTCTATTATGTAGACCAACCCTAACCCTCTCTAGTCTGTAAAACAACCCTAACCCTCTCTCTAGTCTGTAGACTAATCATAACTCTCTCTAGTCTATAGACCAACACTAACCCTCACTCTAGGCTGTCCAAACACCTTTGTCCCCCTCACAGATTGGCTCAGCCAATCCTTCTCATTGAGTTAATTGAGCAGTGATTGGCATACCGAGTGGAGTGAGCAGTGATTGGCTGACCGAGTGTAGTAGGCAGAGATTGGCTGACCGAGTGGAGTGAGCGGTCATTGGCATACCGAGTGGAGTGAGCAGTTATTGGCTGACAGTGTAGTGAGCAGTTATTGGCTGACAGTGTAGTGAGCATTTATTGGCTGACTGTGTAGTGAGCATTTATTGGCTGACTGTGTAGTGAGCAATGATTTTCTGACTGAGTGTTGTCAGCAGATTTGGGGGTCAGGGACACCTCAGGCCTTTGTTAGGGCCAGGGAGTGTTAGTTGTTCTGAAAAAGCAGCTCTGCTGCAATGAGAGACGTTTCGGACAGTAATCTCTGCTGCCAGGGAGATGGCCGAAGCCGGTAATCTGTCCTGACGTGTATTTTAGCAGCACTTACTGAGCGGTTTGAGGATGCTGTTGTTGGCCTCATCGTTGTTTTCTGTGTCGGATCTGTCAGAGGTGTTCTCCGTCAGATGATCCTTCCTGTCCTTGTGGCTGCCTCTCCGGCGTTGACGTCTCCGACGCCGGTAGCTCTTGGGCATCTGCACTCCGATGTAGACGGTGTGGTGACCTGGATGTAAGAGAAAGACAATGGGTTAGGGTTAACAATAGGTTATGATTAACAATGGGTTAGGGTTAGACGGTGGGTTATGGCTGGCATCAGCAACGTTGGGCACGGGTACCAAGGCTGGCACACGAGGGCATTTGCATTGGCACACCAGGCATGAAATTCCAGTGTTTAAAAAATTTACAAATTTGCATTCTCCCAGGTTGGAGATTTGGTCACCTTTCCACCAATGGAGCATGTAAATAAATACTAACCCCTTCCTAAATGCAGGTTATACAGGAAATTGCTTCAAAGTTATAAGGTGCTGTCTAGGCCAGACATAGAAGTTGACGACCAGCTGTCAAACCAAATATTTTGGTGGTGAAGAAATAACAGGTAGCAGTGACGTTTCAATGTTTGTCTCCACTTGCAGTCAGATCTCCAGAGGTTAGGGTATTAACACGGTCAGGCTGCTCACATTCCATAAAGGCATAGTTCTGGATTCTGGTAATATCTACTTCCCCAGAGTCAGATGAACTTGTGGATACATTTTATGTCTCTGCGTGCCGTTTGAAGGAAGTTGTTATGCTAACTAGCATTAGCGCAATGATTGGATGTTTCTGTAGACTAGTTAGCATTGACTAGCGAAACTACCTCTAACTTCCTTCATACTGGACGCAGAGACATAAATATGGTATCCACGAGTTCATCTGACTCTGGAGAAGTATAACTATTCTTAAAGGAACGTGAGCAGTCTGACCATCTTAACAACCTAACCTCTGGAGGTCTGACTGCAAGTCCAAAAGAATCCCTTTAAGGTTGTGTGGTACTGTAACCCTACCTATCCATTTTACATTTTAGTCATTTAGCAGACGGTCTTAACCAGAGCAACTTAAAGGTGTAATTAGGGTTAAGTGCCTTGCTCAAGGGCACATCAACAGATTGTTAATTTAGTTGGCTCTGAGATTTGAACCAGCAACCATTTGGTTACTGGTCCTACCTACCCCTTACTTATGTGAAGGGGAAACCTGTTGATAACGTTTAAGGGAGAGGTCACAGATTTTAACCAGACTAGTGTCTGTAAACGTAATTAGATCCACATGAGATCTAGATGAGATCCATGTCAGACGTCGTCCTAGAGACATATTCAGTGATGTTAGACCTCGTCCTAGAGACATATTCAGTGCTGTTATACCTCGTCCTAGAGACATATTCAGTGCTGTTAGACCTCGTCCTAGAGACATATTCAGTGCTGTTAGACCTCGTCCTAGAGACATATTCAGTGCTGTTAGACCTCGTCCTAGAGACATATTCAGTGCTGTTAGACCTCGTCCTAGAGACATATTCAGTGCTGTTAGACCTCGTCCTAGAGACATATTCAGTGCTGTTAGACCTCGTCCTAGAGACATATTCAGTGCTGTTAGACCTCATCCTAGAGACATATTCAGTGCTGTTAGACCTCGTCCTAGATACATATTCAGTGATGTTAGACCAAGTCCTAGAGACATATTCAGTGCTGTTAGACCTCGTCCTAGAGACATATTCAGTGCTGTTATACCTCGTCCTAGAGACATATTCAGTGCTGTTAGACCTCGTCCTATAGACATATTCAGTGCTGTTAGACCTCGTCCTAGAGACATATTCAGTGCTGTTAGACCTCGTCCTAGAGACATATTCAGTGATGTTAGACCTCGTCCTAGAGACATATTCAGTGCTGTTAGACCTCGTCCTAGAGACATATTCAGTGCTGTTAGACCTCATCCTAGAGACGTATTCAGTGCTGTTATACCTCGTCCTAGAGACATATTCAGTGCTGTTATACCTCGTCCTAGAGACATATTCAGAGCTGTTAGACCTCGTCCTAGAGACATATTCAGTGCTGTTAGACCTCGTCCTAGATACATATTCAGTGATGTTAGACCAAGTCCTAGAGACATATTCAGTGCTGTTAGACCTCGTCCTAGAGACATATTCAGTGCTGTTATACCTCGTCCTAGAGACATATTCAGTGCTGTTAGACCTCGTTCTATAGACATATTCAGTGCTGTTAGACCTCGTCCTAGAGACATATTCAGTGCTGTTAGACCTCGTCCTAGAGACATATTCAGTGATGTTAGACCTCGTCCTAGAGACATATTCAGTGCTGTTAGACCTCGTCCTAGAGACATATTCAGTGCTGTTAGACCTCATCCTAGAGACGTATTCAGTGCTGTTATACCTCGTCCTAGAGACATATTCAGTGCTGTTATACCTCGTCCTAGAGACATATTCAGAGCTGTTAGACCTCGTCCTAGAGACGTATTCAGTGATGTTAGACCTCGTCCTAGAGACATATTCAGTGATGTTAGACCTCGTCCTAGAGACATATTCAGTGCTGTTATACCTCGTCCTAGAGACATATTCAGTGCTGTTATACCTCGTCCTAGATACATATTCAGTGATGTTAGACCTCGTCCTAGAGACATACTCAGTGCTGTTATACCTCATCCTAGATACATATTCAGTGCTGTTAGACCTCGTCCTAGAGACGTATTCAGTGATGTTAGACCTCGTCCTAGAGACATATTCAGTGATGTTAGTCCTCGTCCTAGAGACATATTCAGTGATGTTAGACCTCGTCCTAGAGACGTATTCAGTGATGTTAGTCCTCGTCCTAGAGACACCAGTCAGTCAGTCAGTCAGAGACTCGAAAACAAACGGCAATACCCGGCAGCCACAGAACACAATAGAACATATTCTCCACATCAACACCCCTCCACACCACATCACTACCCCACCACACAACACAATAGCACATATTCTATTGATCAATCACAATGCCTTGTGTTTTATTCAAATTCACTCGCTGACAACCCCCCAGTGTGGACAGAGACCTGATTCATTTCTTTGTTGGTCTTGATTACTCCTGAGCTTTAGCACCTACAGATACAGTATATCAATACATACTTTTAAGAGCATGACAGATTACTCATTCTGCATCACCAACAATGACCAAAATAACATCTGACAGAATAACACCCACACTACAGACTGTATAACGATACTGTCCCACACTACAGACTGTATAACGATACTGTCCCACACTACAGACTGTATAACGATACTGTCCCACACTACAGACTGTATAACGATACTGTCCCACACTACAGACTGTATAACGATACTGTCCCACACTACAGACTGTATAACGATACTGTCCCACACTACAGACTGTATAACGATACTGTCCCACACTACAGACTGTATCAAGACACTGTCCCACACTACAGACTGTATCAAGACACTGTCCCATACTACAGACTGTATCAAGACACTGTCCCACACTACAGACTGTATCAAGACACTGTCCCACACTACAGACTGTATCAAGACACTGTCCCACACTACAGACTGCATCAAGACACTGTCCCACACTACAGACTGTATCAAGACACTGTCCCACACTACAGACTGTATCAAGACACTGTCCCACACTAGACTGTATCAAGACACTGTCCCACACTAGACTGTATCAAGACACTGTCCCACACTACAGACTGTATAACGATACTGTCCCACACTACAGACTGTATAACGATACTGTCCCACACTACAGACTGTATAACGATACTGTCCCACACTACAGACTGTATAACGATACTGTCCCACACTACAGACTGTATAACGATACTGTCCCACACTACAGACTGTATAACGATACTGTCCCACACTACAGACTGTATCAAGACACTGTCCCACACTACAGACTGTATCAAGACACTGTCCCACACTACAGACTGTATCAAGACACTGTCCCACACTACAGACTGTATCAAGACACTGTCCCACACTACAGACTGTATCAAGACACTGTCCCACACTACAGACTGTATAACGATACTGTCCCACACTACAGACTGTATAACGATACTGTCCCACACTACAGACTGTATCAAGACACTGTCCCACACTACAGACTGTATCAAGACACTGTCCCACACTACAGACTGTATCAAGACACTGTCCCACACTACAGACTGTATAACGATACTGTCCCACACTACAGACTGTATAACGATACTGTCCCACACTACAGACTGTATCAAGACACTGTCCCACACTACAGACTGTATCAAGACACTGTTCCACACTACAGACTGTATAACGATACTGTCCCACACTACAGACTGTATCAAGACACTGTCCCACACTACAGACTGTATAACGATACTGTCCCACACTACAGACTGTATAACGATACTGTCCCACACTACAGACTGTATCAAGACACTGTCCCACACTACAGACTGTATCAATACACTGTCCCACACTACAGACTGTATAACGATACTGTCCCACACTACAGACTGTATCAAGACACTGTCCCACACTACAGACTGTATCAAGACACTGTTCAACACTACAGACTGTATAACGATACTGTCCCACACTACAGACTGTATAACGATACTGTCCCACACTACAGACTGTATCAAGACACTGTCCCACACTACAGACTGTATCAATACACTGTCCCACACTACAGACTGTATAACGATACTGTCCCACACTACAGACTGTATCAAGACACTGTCCCACACTACAGACTGTATAACAATACTGTCCCACACTACAGACTGTATCAATACACTGTCCCACACTACAGACTGTATAACGATACTGTCCCACACTACAGACTGTATAACGATACTGTCCCACACTACAGACTGTATCAAGACACTGTCCCACACTACAGACTGTATCAATACACTGTCCCACACTACAGACTGTATAACGATACTGTCCCACACTACAGACTGTATAACGATACTGTCCCACACTACAGACTGTGTAACGATACTGTCCCACACTACAGACTGTATCAAGACACTGTCCCACACTACAGACTGTATCAAGACACTGTCCCACACTACAGACTGTATAACGATACTGTCCCACACTACAGACTGTATAACGATACTGTCCCACACTACAGACTGCATCAAGACACTGTCCCACACTACAGAGTGTATAAGACACTGTCCCACACTACAGACTGTATCAAGACACTGTCCCACACTACAGACTGTATCAAGCCACTGTCCCACACTACAGACTGTATCAAGCCACTGTCCCACACTACAGACTGTATATCAAGACACTGTCCCACACTACAGACTGTATCAAGACACTGTCCCACTACAGACTGTATCAAGACACTGTCCCACACTACAGACTGTATAAGACACTGTCCCACACTACAGACTGTATCAAGCCACTGTCCCACACTACAGACTGTATCAAGACACTGTCCCATACTACATACTGTATCAAGACACTGTCCCACACTACAGACTGTATCAAGACACTGTCCCACACTACAGACTGTATAACGATACTGTCCCACACTACAGACTGTATAACGATACTGTCCCACACTACAGACTGTATAACGATACTGTCCCACACTACAGACTGCATCAAGACACTGTCCCACACTACAGACTGTATCAAGACACTGTCCCACACTACAGACTGTATAACGATACTGTCCCACACTACAGACTGTATAACGATACTGTCCCACACTACAGACTGTATCAAGACACTGTCCCACACTACAGACTGTATCAAGACACTGTCCCACACTACAGACTGTATCAAGACACTGTCCCACACTACAGACTGTATAACGATACTGTCCCACACTACAGACTGTATAACGATACTGTCCCACACTACAGACTGTATAACGATACTGTCCCACACTACAGACTGTATAACGATACTGTCCCACACTACAGACTGCATCAAGACACTGTCCCACACTACAGACTGTATCAAGACACTCGCCCACACTACAGACTGTATAACGATACTGTCCCACACTACAGACTGTATAACGATACTGTCCCACACTACAGACTGTATCAAGACACTGTCCCACACTACAGACTGTATCAAGACACTGTCCCACACTACAGACTGTATCAAGACACTGTCCCACACTACAGACTGTATAACGACACTGTCCCACACTACAGACTGTATAACGATACTGTCCCACACTACAGACTGTATCAAGACACTGTTCCACACTACAGACTGTATAACGATACTGTCCCACACTACAGACTGTATCAAGACACTGTCCCACACTACAGACTGTATAACGATACTGTCCCACACTACAGACTGTATAACGATACTGTCCCACACTACAGACTGTATCAAGACACTGTCCCACACTACAGACTGTATCAATACACTGTCCCACACTACAGACTGTATAACGATACTGTCCCACACTACAGACTGTATCAAGACACTGTCCCACACTACAGACTGTATCAAGACACTGTTCAACACTACAGACTGTATAACGATACTGTCCCACACTACAGACTGTATAACGATACTGTCCCACACTACAGACTGTATCAAGACACTGTCCCACACTACAGACTGTATAACGATACTGTCCCACACTACAGACTGTATCACTACACTGTCCCACACTACAGACTGTATCAAGACACTGTTCAACACTACAGACTGTATCAAGACACTGTCCCACACTACAGACTGTATAACGATACTGTCCCACACTACAGACTGTATCAAGACACTGTCCCACACTACAGACTGTATCAATACACTGTCCCACACTACAGACTGTATAACGATACTGTCCCACACTACAGACTGTATCAAGACACTGTCCCACACTACAGACTGTATAACAATACTGTCCCACACTACAGACTGTATCAATACACTGTCCCACACTACAGACTGTATAACGATACTGTCCCACACTACAGACTGTATAACGATACTGTCCCACACTACAGACTGTATCAAGACACTGTCCCACACTACAGACTGTATCAATACACTGTCCCACACTACAGACTGTATAACGATACTGTCCCACACTACAGACTGTATAACGATACTGTCCCACACTACAGACTGTGTAACGATACTGTCCCACACTACAGACTGTATCAAGACACTGTCCCACACTACAGACTGTATCAAGACACTGTCCCACACTACAGACTGTATAACGATACTGTCCCACACTACAGACTGTATAACGATACTGTCCCACACTACAGACTGCATCAAGACACTGTCCCACACTACAGAGTGTATAACGATACTGTCCCACACTACAGACTGTATCAAGACACTGTCCCACACTACAGACTGTATCAAGCCACTGTCCCACACTACAGACTGTATCAAGCCACTGTCCCACACTACAGACTGTATCAAGACACTGTCCCATACTACATACTGTATCAAGACACTGTCCCACACTACAGACTGTATCAAGACACTGTCCCACACTACAGACTGTATAACGATACTGTCCCACACTACAGACTGTATAACGATACTGTCCCACACTACAGACTGTATAACGATACTGTCCCACACTACAGACTGCATCAAGACACTGTCCCACACTACAGACTGTATCAAGACACTGTCCCACACTACAGACTGTATAACGATACTGTCCCACACTACAGACTGTATAACGATACTGTCCCACACTACAGACTGTATCAAGACACTGTCCCACACTACAGACTGTATCAAGACACTGTCCCACACTACAGACTGTATCAAGACACTGTCCCACACTACAGACTGTATAACGATACTGTCCCACACTACAGACTGTATAACGATACTGTCCCACACTACAGACTGTATAACGATACTGTCCCACACTACAGACTGTATAACGATACTGTCCCACACTACAGACTGCATCAAGACACTGTCCCACACTACAGACTGTATCAAGACACTCGCCCACACTACAGACTGTATAACGATACTGTCCCACACTACAGACTGTATAACGATACTGTCCCACACTACAGACTGTATCAAGACACTGTCCCACACTACAGACTGTATCAAGACACTGTCCCACACTACAGACTGTATCAAGACACTGTCCCACACTACAGACTGTATAACGATACTGTCCCACACTACAGACTGTATAACGATACTGTCCCACACTACAGACTGTATCAAGACACTGTTCCACACTACAGACTGTATAACGATACTGTCCCACACTACAGACTGTATCAAGACACTGTCCCACACTACAGACTGTATAACGATACTGTCCCACACTACAGACTGTATAACGATACTGTCCCACACTACAGACTGTATCAAGACACTGTCCCACACTACAGACTGTATCAATACACTGTCCCACACTACAGACTGTATAACGATACTGTCCCACACTACAGACTGTATCAAGACACTGTCCCACACTACAGACTGTATCAAGACACTGTTCAACACTACAGACTGTATAACGATACTGTCCCACACTACAGACTGTATAACGATACTGTCCCACACTACAGACTGTATCAAGACACTGTCCCACACTACAGACTGTATAACGATACTGTCCCACACTACAGACTGTATCAATACACTGTCCCACACTACAGACTGTATAACGATACTGTCCCACACTACAGACTGTATAACGATACTGTCCCACACTACAGACTGTATCAAGACACTGTCCCACACTACAGACTGTATCAATACACTGTCCCACACTACAGACTGTATAACGATACTGTCCCACACTACAGACTGTATAACGATACTGTCCCACACTACAGACTGTGTAACGATACTGTCCCACACTACAGACTGTATCAAGACACTGTCCCACACTACAGACTGTATCAAGACACTGTCCCACACTACAGACTGTATAACGATACTGTCCCACACTACAGACTGTATAACGATACTGTCCCACACTACAGACTGCATCAAGACACTGTCCCACACTACAGACTGTATAACGATACTGTCCCACACTACAGACTGTATCAAGACACTGTCCCACACTACAGACTGTATCAAGCCACTGTCCCACACTACAGACTGTATCAAGCCACTGTCCCACACTACAGACTGTATCAAGACACTGTCCCATACTACATACTGTATCAAGACACTGTCCCACACTACAGACTGTATCAAGACACTGTCCCACACTACAGACTGTATAACGATACTGTCCCACACTACAGACTGTATAACGATACTGTCCCACACTACAGACTGTATAACGATACTGTCCCACACTACAGACTGCATCAAGACACTGTCCCACACTACAGACTGTATCAAGACACTGTCCAACACTACAGACTGTATCAAGACACTGTCCCACACTACAGACTGTATCAAGCCACTGTCCCACACTACAGACTGTATCAAGCCACTGTCCCATACTACAGACTGTATAACGATACTGTCCCACACTACAGACTGTATAACGATACTGTCCCACACTACAGACTGTGTAACGATACTGTCCCACACTACAGACTGTATCAAGACACTGTCCCACACTACAGACTGTATCAAGACACTGTCCCACACTACAGACTGTATAACGATACTGTCCCACACTACAGACTGTATAACGATACTGTCCCACACTACAGACTGCATCAAGACACTGTCCCACACTACAGACTGTATAACGATTCTGTCCCACACTACAGACTGTATCAAGACACTGTCCCACACTACAGACTGTATCAAGCCACTGTCCCACACTACAGACTGTATCAAGCCACTGTCCCACACTACAGACTGTATCAAGACACTGTCCCATACTACATACTGTATCAAGACACTGTCCCACACTACAGACTGTATCAAGACACTGTCCCACACTACAGACTGTATAACGATACTGTCCCACACTACAGACTGTATAACGATACTGTCCCACACTACAGACTGTATAACGATACTGTCCCACACTACAGACTGCATCAAGACACTGTCCCACACTACAGACTGTATCAAGACACTGTCCAACACTACAGACTGTATCAAGACACTGTCCCACACTACAGACTGTATCAAGCCACTGTCCCATACTACAGACTGTATAACGATACTGTCCCACACTACAGACTGTATCAAGACACTGTCCCACACTACAGACTGTATCAAGCCACTGTCCCACACTACAGACTGCATCAAGACACTGTCCCACAAGACAAACCCTTACACCAACAAAGAGAGTATTGTCTGAGACAAACCCTTACAGTAGCCACTACACTACAGACTGTATCAAGCCACTGTCCCACACTACAGACTGTATCAAGCCACTGTCCCACACTACAGACTGTATCAAGACACTGTCCCACACTACAGACTGTATAACGATACTGTCCCACACTACAGACTGTATCAAGACACTGTCCCACACTACAGACTGTATCAAGACACTGTCCCACACTACAGACGGTATAACGATACTGTCCCACACTACAGACTGTATCAAGACACTGTCCTGTAGACTTTGGGTTAAATAGGAACTTAAGGGAGAGGAGAGGAGAGGAGAGAGCAAGAGCAAGAGAAGAGACCAAGGGGAACAGAAAGAGAGAGGGAGAGAAGAGAGAGAGAGAGAGAGAGAGAGAGAGAGAGAGAGAGAGAGAGAGAGAGAGAGAGAGAGAGAGAGAGACAGAGAGAGAGAGAGAGAGAGAGAGAGAGAGAGAGAGAGAGAGAGAGAGAGAGAGAGAGAGAGAGAGAGAGAGAGAGAGAGAGAGAGAGAGAGAGAGAGAGAGAGAGAGAGAGAGAGAGAGAGAGAGAGAGAGAGAGAGAGAGAGAGAGAGAGAGAGAGAGAGAGAGAGAGAGAGAGAGATAGAGAGAAAGACAGAGAGAGAGAGAGAGAGAGAGAGAGAGAGAGAGAGAGAGAGAGAGAGTGATAGAGAGAGAGAGAGAGAGAGAGAGAGAGAGAGAGAGAGAGAGAGAGAGAGAGAGAGAGAGAGAGAGAGAGAGAGAGAGAGAGAGAGAGAGAGAGAGAGAGAGAGAGAGAGAGAGAGAGAGGAGTGATAGATGAGAATTGAAAGAAATAAAGAGAGAGGGGGAACTGGAAAGGGATATTTGCACACTGCCAGAGCAGCTTTGTGTGTGCTTCCTGTTCATTTGGGTTTCCTTTAGTTTCTTTTGGGTTTTCCCCACCAGGCCCTAAATGAAGTGAGCTCCCTGTGTTTTACTCACTAAATAACCATGGAGGCACATCACCAGTTACCCCAGTAACACATCAACAGTTACCCCAGTAAGAGAGCTGCTCGGACAGCAGGGGCCAATGTGGAGGGCTGGGAACTCACCACCAGCATGTTAATTCCAACAGTATGCCAATAGCAACAGCATGCTAATACCACTAGCATGCCAATAGGAACAGCATGCCAATACCACTAGCATGCCAATAGCAACAGCATGCTAATACCACTAGCATGCCAATAGGAACAGCATGCTAATAACACTAGCATACCAATAGCAACAGCATGCTAATACCACTAGCACGCCAATAGCAACAGCATGCTAATAGCAACAGCATGCCAATAGCAACAGCATGCCAATAGCAACAGCATGCCAATACTAACAGCATGCCAATAGCAACAGCATGCCAATACTAACAGCATGCCAATAGCAACAGCATGCCAATAGTAACAGCATGCCAATACTAACAGCATGCCAATAGCAACAGCATGCCAGTGACTGATGTGGTGTACTCCTCAATGCCATCTGAAGAATCCCAGAACATATTCCAGTCTGTAATAGTAAAACAGTCCTGTAGCTTAGCATCTGCTTCATCTGACCACTTTTTTATTGACTGAGTCACTGGTGCTTCCTGCTTGACATTTTTGCTTGTACTCTGTGTGTGGAGTAAATGTGGTCTAGAGTTTTTTTAACCTCTGGTTGTACATTTAACATGCTGACAGAAATTAGGTAAAACAGATTTAAGTTTCCCTGCATTAAAGTCCCTGGCCACTAGGAGCGCCGCCTCTGAATGAGCGTTTTCCTGTTTGTTTATGGCGGTATACAGCTCATTGAGTGCGGTCTTAGTGCCAGCATTGGTCTGTGGTGGTATGTAGACAGCTACGAAAAATACAGATGAAAACTCTCTAGGTAGGTAGTGTGGTCTACAGCTTATCATGAGATACTCTACCTCAGGTGAGCAAAACCTTGAGACTTCCTTAGATATCGTGCACCAGCTGTTGTTTACAAATATACATAGACCGCCACCCCTTATCTTACCAGAGGCTGCTGTTCTATCCTGCCGATGCAGTGTGTAACCTGCCAGCTGTATGTTATTCATGTCGTTGTTCAGCCACGACTCAATGAAACATAAGACAGTTTTTAATGTCCCATAGGTAGGATATACGTGCATTTAGCTCATCCAATTTATTTTCCAGTGATTGTGCGTTGGCCAGTAGTACGGTTGGCAAGGGCAGATTAGCCACTTGTTGGGGGATCTTCACAAGGCACCAAGATCTCTTTCCACATTATCTTTTCCATCTCTTTCTTCTGCGAATGACGGGGATGGGGGCCTGTTCAGGTGTCTGGAGTAAATCCCTCTCGTCCGACTCATTAAAGAGAATTTATTCGTCCAGTTCAAGGTGAGTAATAGCTGTTCTGATTTCCAGAAGAACTTTCATTCATAAGAGACAGTAGCAGCAACATATGTACAAAATGAGTGGAATGTTAATACATTTTAAATGTGAGATTCTTCAAAGTAGCCACCCTTCCCCTTGATGACAGATTTTCACATTCTTGGCATTCTCTCAACCAGCTTCATGAGGTACTCACCTGGAATGCATTTAAATTAACAGGTATGCCTTGTTAACCCTTTCACACGTACCATAACATGGGTGAGATCGTTCTACAGTGGTCCCTGAAGCCTACGATCACATCCTTGTGATTAGAACGCTCGTTTAGAACACTAATTTCGAACGGACAGTTTCAAATGACAACAATCAACAATTGAGCTGGCCACACTTTTTTCAGAAACTATTTACACAAACAGTCCTTACAAAGTGATGTCCGGAATGTGAGCAGTTTATTTTTGGGATGCAATGTTCAAACATTCACAGAAGTAGCTACAGCATAACACAATCACCCTAACCGTAAAAATGTAGGCTACATTTGTCCTCGCGCTAACTGAGGAAAGATTGACGCAACACAAGTGGTCCTATTTTCTAACTCTCGGCTGACAAACTACAATATGAATTAGTTAATAGCAATTACTATGTTACTAGCAATTACTCGTTTCAGCGCTCAGCCATGCTTTTTCTCCTCACAGAAACCAAAGATAATAAGAGAAGACAAGATGAGTTTGGTCTGTTTATAGTATGCACGTTGAAGGGATGTGTCGTCTACCATCGTTCACATCCCACCATTCAATTCCGGAAGTCCTCAAAAAATGAGTGAAACCTTACTCACCTCATTTTGTTATAGCATCTTTGGTCAAACAGACAATTACATGAAACCCAGAATGCATTGAATGTCAACAAACATGGCTACACAGCTGGAATATTTTACACACAGAATATGTGCCCATTACAATCTATGTAAGAAATGTCCCAAAAATGTAATTGTCCAAAAAAGTAAAAATGACTATTTTTAGGTTAATGAATGAGGAGGCGGAACACACCTCAATTCAAACTGTTCTTAGAAAATAAAAACGTGTTAGAAAATAAATGGAAGTTGAAACAGCCTATAAATAAAAACAGGCTAAATTCCTTGGTTTGAGGGCAGTGTGGATTAAATGTACTGTTGAATAACAATCACATTCTGGAATGGAGAGAACGTTCTAACATCATCACATGCATAAAAAAACTCACGCTGGGGGCGACAGTTAGAGATACTTGGAACTCACGCATGACAGGGTTAAAAGTAAATTTTTGGAATTGATTTACTTCTTAATGCGTTTGGGCCAATCAGTTGTGTTGTGACTAGGTATTTAATGCGTTTGGGCCAATCAGTTGTGTTGTGACAAGGTATTTATTTGTATTTTTTTTATTTAACCTTTATTTATCTAGGCAAGCCAGTTCAGAATAAATTCGTATTTACATGACGGCTTACAAAAGGTAGGGTGGTATACAGAAGATAGCCCTATTTGGTAAAAGACCAAGCCCATATTGTAGCAAGAACAGCTCAAATAAGCAAAGAGAAATGACTGTCCATCATTACTTTAAGATATGAAGGTCAATCAATACGGACAATTTCAAGAAATGTAAAGGTTTCTTCAAATGCAGTCGCAAAAACCATCAAGCGCTGCAATGAAACTGGCTCTCATGAGAACCACCACAGGAAAGGAAGACCCCGAGTTACAATGAGACTATTGGCTGAGACAAACCCTTACACTAGCCATGAGACCATTGGCTGAGACAACCCCTTACCCTAACAATGAGAGTGTTAGCTGAGACAAACAATTTCCCTAACCATTAACCATTATTTACATGTTATCAAAGTGCAACTTAAATCTAAAATCCCTTGCCCTAACCATGAGAGTATTGGCTGAGACAACCCATTACTATTTTGCTGAGACAAACCCTTCCCCAACCATGAGACTATTGGCTGAGACAAACCCTTACAATTTGGCTGACACAAACCATTACTGTAACAATGAGAGCATTGGGTAAGACAGACCCTTACGCTAACAATGAGAGTATTGGGTAAGACAAACCCTTCCCCAACCATGAGACTATTGGCTGAGACAAACCCAAACAATGAGAGTTTTGGCTGAGACAAACCCTTACCCTAACAATGAGACTAATTTCTGAGACAAACCCCTACAAAAACAATGATAGTGTTGACTGAGACAAAAATTTCCCTAACCACAAGACTATTGGCTGAGACAAACCCTTCCCAACCATGAGACTATTGGCTGAGACAAACCCTTACAATTTGGCTGACACAAACCATTACTGTAACAATGAGAGTATTGGGTAAGACAGACCCTTACGCTAACAATGAGAGTATTGGGTAAGACAAACCCTTACCATGAGAGTATTAGCTGAGACAATCCATAAACATTTGGCTGAGAAAACCCTTACCCTAACCATGAGACTATTGGCTGAGACAAACCCTTACACTAACCATGAGACTATTGGCAGAGACAAACCCTTACTCCTAACCATGAGAGTATTGGCTGAGACAACCCCTAACCATTTGGCTGAGACAAACCCTTTACCCTAACCATGAGAGTATTGGCTGAGACAAACACATACCCTAACAATGAGAGTAATGGGAAAGACAAACCCTTACACCAACAATGAGAGTATTGGCTGAGAAAAACAATTTCCCTAACCATGAGACTATTGGCTGAGACAAACTCTTACCCTAACAATGAGAGTATTGGCTGAGACAAACCAGTACCCTAACAAAGAGAGTATTGTCTGAGACAAACCCTTACACTAGCCATGAGACTATTGGCTGAGACAAACCCTTACCCTAAGAATGAGACTATTGGCTGAGACAAACAATTTCCCTAACCATGAGAGTATTGGCTGAGACAACCCCTAACCATTTGGCTGAGACAAACCCTTACCCTAAACATGAGAGTATTGGCTGAGACAAACACATACCCTAACAATGAGAGTAATGGGTAAGACAAACCCTTACACTAGCCATGAGACTACTTGGCTGAGACAAACCCTTACCCTAACAATGAGACTATTGGCTGAGACAAACACATACCCTAACAATGAGAGTAATGGGTAAGACAAACCCTTACACCAACAATGAGAGTATTGGCTGAGACAAACCCTTACCCTAACAATGAGAGTATTGGCTGAGACAAACCAGTACCCTAACAAAGAGAGTATTGGCTGAGACAAACCCTTACACTAGCCATGAGAGTATTGGCTGAGACAAACCCTTACTATTTGGCTGCCTCAAACCATTAACGTAACAATGAGAGCATTGGGTAAGACAAACCCTTACACTAAACATGAGAGTATTGGCTGAGACAAACCCTTCCCCAACCATGAGACTATTGGCTGAGACAAACCCAAACAATGAGAGTTTTGGCTGAGACAAACCCTTACCCTAACAATGAGACTAATTTCTGAGACAAACCCCTACAAAAACAATGATAGTGTTGACTGAGACAAAAATTTCCCTAACCACAAGACTATTGGCTGAGACAAACCCTTCCCCAACCATGAGACTATTGGCTGAGACAAACCCTAACAATGAGAGTTTGGGCTGAGACAAACCCTTACCTAAGCCATGAGACGAGACTATTGGTTGAGACAAACCCTTACCCTAACAATGAGACTATTGGCTGAGACAAACCCAAACAATGAGACTATTGGCTGAGACAAACCCTTCCCCAACCATGAGAGTGTTGGCTGAGACAAACAATTTCCCTAACCATTAGACTATTGGCTGAGACAAACCCTTAGTATTTGGCTGAGACAAACCCTTCCCTAACCATGAGACTATTGGCTGAGACAAACCCTAACAGTGAGAGTATTGGTTGAGACAAACCCTTACCCTAGCCATGAGACTATTGGTTGATACAAACCCTTACCCTAACAATGAGAGTGTTGGCTGAGACAAACAATTTCCCTAACCATGAGACTATTGGCTGAGACAACCCCTTACTCCTAACAATGAGAGTGTTAGCTGAGACAAACAATTTCCCTAACCATTAACCATTATTTACATGTTATCAAAGTGCAACTTAAATCTAAAATCCCTTGCCCTAACCATGAGAGTATTGGCTGAGACAACCCATTACTATTTTGCTGAGACAAACCCTTCCCCAACCATGAGACTATTGGCTGAGACAAACCCTTACAATTTGGCTGACACAAACCATTACTGTAACAATGAGAGCATTGGGTAAGACAGACCCTTACGCTAACAATGAGAGTATTGGGTAAGACAAACCCTTCCCCAACCATGAGACTATTGGCTGAGACAAACCCAAACAATGAGAGTTTTGGCTGAGACAAACCCTTACCCTAACAATGAGACTAATTTCTGAGACAAACCCCTACAAAAACAATGATAGTGTTGACTGAGACAAAAATTTCCCTAACCACAAGACTATTGGCTGAGACAAACCCTTCCCAACCATGAGACTATTGGCTGAGACAAACCCTTACAATTTGGCTGACACAAACCATTACTGTAACAATGAGAGTATTGGGTAAGACAGACCCTTACGCTAACAATGAGAGTATTGGGTAAGACAAACCCTTACCATGAGAGTATTAGCTGAGACAATCCATAAACATTTAGCTGAGAAAACCCTTACCCTAACCATGAGACTATTGGCTGAGACAAACCCTTACACTAACCATGAGACTATTGGCAGAGACAAACCCTTACCCTAACCATGAGAGTATTGGCTGAGACAACCCCTAACCATTTGGCTGAGACAAACCCTTTACCCTAACCATGAGAGTATTGGCTGAGACAAACACATACCCTAACAATGAGAGTAATGGGAAAGACAAACCCTTACACCAACAATGAGAGTATTGGCTGAGAAAACAATTTCCCTAACCATGAGACTATTGGCTGAGACAAACTCTTACCCTAACAATGAGAGTATTGGCTGAGACAAACCAGTACCCTAACAAAGAGAGTATTGTCTGAGACAAACCCTTACACTAGCCATGAGACTATTGGCTGAGACAAACCCTTACCCTAAGAATGAGACTATTGGCTGAGACAAACAATTTCCCTAACCATGAGAGTATTGGCTGAGACAACCCCTAACCATTTGGCTGAGACAAACCCTTACCCTAAACATGAGAGTATTGGCTGAGACAAACACATACCCTAACAATGAGAGTAATGGGTAAGACAAACCCTTACACTAGCCATGAGACTACTTGGCTGAGACAAACCCTTACCCTAACAATGAGACTATTGGCTGGAGACAAACACATACCCTAACAATGAGAGTAATGGGTAAGACAAACCCTTACACCAACAATGAGAGTATTGGCTGAGACAAACCCTTACCCTAACAATGAGAGTATTGGCTGAGACAAACCAGTACCCTAACAAAGAGAGTATTGGCTGAGACAAACCCTTACACTAGCCATGAGAGTATTGGCTGAGACAAACCCTTACTATTTGGCTGCCTCAAACCATTAACGTAACAATGAGAGCATTGGGTAAGACAAACCCTTACACTAAACATGAGAGTATTGGCTGAGACAAACCCTTCCCCAACCATGAGACTATTGGCTGAGACAAACCCAAACAATGAGAGTTTTGGCTGAGACAAACCCTTACCCTAACAATGAGACTAATTTCTGAGACAAACCCCTACAAAAACAATGATAGTGTTGACTGAGACAAAAATTTCCCTAACCACAAGACTATTGGCTGAGACAAACCCTTCCCCAACCATGAGACTATTGGCTGAGACAAACCCTAACAATGAGAGTTTGGGCTGAGACAAACCCTTACCTAAGCCATGAGACGAGACTATTGGTTGAGACAAACCCTTCCCTAACCATGAGACTATTGGCTGAGACAAACCCTAACAGTGAGAGTATTGGTTGAGACAAACCCTTACCCTAGCCATGAGACTATTGGTTGATACAAACCCTTACCCTAACAATGAGAGTGTTGGCTGAGACAAACAATTTCCCTAACCATGAGACTATTGGCTGAGACAACCCCTTACCCTAACAATGAGAGTGTTAGCTGAGACAAACAATTTCCCTAACCATTAACCATTATTTACATGTTATCAAAGTGCAACTTAAATCTAAAATCCCTTGCCCTAACCATGAGAGTATTGGCTGAGACAACCCATTACTATTTTGCTGAGACAAACCCTTCCCCAACCATGAGACTATTGGCTGAGACAAACCCTTACAATTTGGCTGACACAAACCATTACTGTAACAATGAGAGCATTGGGTAAGACAGACCCTTACGCTAACAATGAGAGTATTGGGTAAGACAAACCCTAACAATAAGAGTGTTGGCTGAGACAAACAATTTTCCTAGCCACGAGACCATTGGCTGAGACAAACCCTTACCCTAGCCACGAGATTATTGGTTGAGATAAACCCTTACCCTAACCATGAGAAGTATTGGCTGAGACAAACCCTTACCCTTACCATGAGAGTATTAGCTGAGACAATCCATAAACATTTGGCTGAGAAAAACCCTTACCCTAACCATGAGACTATTGGCAGAGACAAACCCTTACCCTAACCATGAGAGTATTGGCTGAGACAACCCCTAACCATTTGGCTGAGACAAACCCTTTACCCTAACCATGAGAGTATTGGCTGAGACAAACACATACCCTAACAATGAGAGTAATGGGAAAGACAAACCCTTACACCAACAATGAGAGTATTGGCTGAGAAAAACAATTTCCCTAACCATGAGACTATTGGCTGAGACAAACTCTTACCCTAACAATGAGAGTATTGGCTGAGACAAACCAGTACCCTAACAAAGAGAGTATTGTCTGAGACAAACCCTTACACTAGCCATGAGACTATTGGCTGAGACAAACCCTTACCCTAAGAATGAGACTATTGGCTGAGACAAACAATTTCCCTAACCATGAGAGTATTGGCTGAGACAACCCCTAACCATTTGGCTGAGACAAACCCTTACCCTAAACATGAGAGTATTGGCTGAGACAAACACATACCCTAACAATGAGAGTAATGGGTAAGACAAACCCTTACACTAGCCATGAGACTACTTGGCTGAGACAAACCCTTACCCTAACAATGAGACTATTGGCTGAGACAAACACATACCCTAACAATGAGAGTAATGGGTAAGACAAACCCTTACACCAACAATGAGAGTATTGGCTGAGACAAACCCTTACCCTAACAATGAGAGTATTGGCTGAGACAAACCAGTACCCTAACAAAGAG
Source organism: Brachymystax lenok tsinlingensis (assembly GCA_030435695.1). NCBI lineage: Eukaryota > Metazoa > Chordata > Actinopteri > Salmoniformes > Salmonidae > Brachymystax > Brachymystax lenok. Next base: position 90,640,179 of record CM059819.1, read on the forward strand.
AGTATTGGCTGAGACAAACCCTTACACTAGCCATGAGAGTATTGGCTGAGACAAACCCTTACTATTTGGCTGCCTCAAACCATTAACGTAACAATGAGAGCATTGGGTAAGACAAACCCTTACACTAAACATGAGAGTATTGGCTGAGACAAACCCTTCCCCAACCATGAGACTATTGGCTGAGACAAACCCAAACAATGAGAGTTTTGGCTGAGACAAACCCTTACCCTAACAATGAGACTAATTTCTGAGACAAACCCTACAAAAACAATGATAGTGTTGACTGAGACAAAAATTTCCCTAACCACAAGACTATTGGCTGAGACAAACCCTTCCCCAACCATGAGACTATTGGCTGAGACAAACCCTAACAATGAGAGTTTGGGCTGAGACAAACCCTTACCTAAGCCATGAGACAGAGACTATTGGTTGAGACAAACCCTTACCCTAACAATGAGACTATTGGCTGAGACAAACCCAAACAATGAGACTATTGGCTGAGACAAACCCTTCCCCAACCATGAGAGTGTTGGCTGAGACAAACAATTTCCCTAACCATTAGACTATTGGCTGAGACAAACCCTTAGTATTTGGCTGAGACAAACCCTTCCCTAACCATGAGACTATTGGCTGAGACAAACCCTAACAGTGAGAGTATTGGTTGAGACAAACCCTTACCCTAGCCATGAGACTATTGGTTGATACAAACCCTTACCCTAACAATGAGAGTGTTGGCTGAGACAAACAATTTCCCTAACCATGAGACTATTGGCTGAGACAACCCTTACCCTAACAATGAGAGTGTTAGCTGAGACAAACAATTTCCTAACCATTAACCATTATTTACATGTTATCAAAGTGCAACTTAAATCTAAAATCCCTTGCCCTAACCATGAGAGTATTGGCTGAGACAACCCATTACTATTTTGCTGAGACAAACCCTTCCCCAACCATGAGACTATTGGCTGAGACAAACCCTTACAATTTGGCTGACACAAACCATTACTGTAACAATGAGAGCATTGGGTAAGACAGACCCTTACGCTAACAATGAGAGTATTGGGTAAGACAAACCCTAACAATAAGAGTGTTGGCTGAGACAAACAATTTTCCTAGCCACGAGACCATTGGCTGAGACAAACCCTTACCCTAGCCACGAGATTATTGGTTGAGATAAACCCTTACCCTAACCATGAGAAGTATTGGCTGAGACAAACCCTTACCCTTACCATGAGAGTATTAGCTGAGACAATCCATAAACATTTGGCTGAGAAAAACCCTTACCCTAACCATGAGACTATTGGCTGAGACAAACCCTTACACTAACCATGAGACTATTGGCAGAGACAAACCCTTACCCTAACCATGAGAGTATTGGCTGAGACAACCCCTAACCATTTGGCTGAGACAAACCCTTTACCCTAACCATGAGAGTATTGGCTGAGACAAACACATACCCTAACAATGAGAGTAATGGGAAAGACAAACCCTTACACCAACAATGAGAGTATTGGCTGAGAAAAACAATTTCCCTAACCATGAGACTATTGGCTGAGACAAACTCTTACCCTAACAATGAGAGTATTGGCTGAGACAAACCAGTACCCTAACAAAGAGAGTATTGTCTGAGACAAACCCTTACACTAGCCATGAGACTATTGGCTGAGACAAACCCTTACCCTAAGAATGAGACTATTGGCTGAGACAAACAATTTCCCTAACCATGAGAGTATTGGCTGAGACAACCCCTAACCATTTGGCTGAGACAAACCCTTACCCTAAACATGAGAGTATTGGCTGAGACAAACACATACCCTAACAATGAGAGTAATGGGTAAGACAAACCCTTACACTAGCCATGAGACTACTTGGCTGAGACAAACCCTTACCCTAACAATGAGACTATTGGCTGAGACAAACACATACCCTAACAATGAGAGTAATGGGTAAGACAAACCCTTACACCAACAATGAGAGTATTGGCTGAGACAAACCCTTACCCTAACAATGAGAGTATTGGCTGAGACAAACCAGTACCCTAACAAAGAGAGTATTGGCTGAGACAAACCCTTACACTAGCCATGAGAGTATTGGCTGAGACAAACCCTTACTATTTGGCTGCCTCAAACCATTAACGTAACAATGAGAGCATTGGGTAAGACAAACCCTTACACTAAACATGAGAGTATTGGCTGAGACAAACCCTTCCCCAACCATGAGACTATTGGCTGAGACAAACCCAAACAATGAGAGTTTTGGCTGAGACAAACCCTTACCCTAACAATGAGACTAATTTCTGAGACAAACCCCTACAAAAACAATGATAGTGTTGACTGAGACAAAAATTTCCCTAACCACAAGACTATTGGCTGAGACAAACCCTTCCCCAACCATGAGACTATTGGCTGAGACAAACCCTAACAATGAGAGTTTGGGCTGAGACAAACCCTTACCTAAGCCATGAGACGAGACTATTGGTTGAGACAAACCCTTACCCTAACAATGAGACTATTGGCTGAGACAAACCCAAACAATGAGACTATTGGCTGAGACAAACCCTTCCCCAACCATGAGAGTGTTGGCTGAGACAAACAATTTCCCTAACCATTAGACTATTGGCTGAGACAAACCCTTAGTATTTGGCTGAGACAAACCCTTCCCTAACCATGAGACTATTGGCTGAGACAAACCCTAACAGTGAGAGTATTGGTTGAGACAAACCCTTACCCTAGCCATGAGACTATTGGTTGATACAAACCCTTACCCTAACAATGAGAGTGTTGGCTGAGACAAACAATTTCCCTAACCATGAGACTATTGGCTGAGACAACCCCTTACCCTAACAATGAGAGTGTTAGCTGAGACAAACAATTTCCCTAACCATTAACCATTATTTACATGTTATCAAAGTGCAACTTAAATCTAAAATCCCTTGCCCTAACCATGAGAGTATTGGCTGAGACAACCCATTACTATTTTGCTGAGACAAACCCTTCCCCAACCATGAGACTATTGGCTGAGACAAACCCTTACAATTTGGCTGACACAAACCATTACTGTAACAATGAGAGCATTGGGTAAGACAGACCCTTACGCTAACAATGAGAGTATTGGGTAAGACAAACCCTTCCCCAACCATGAGACTATTGGCTGAGACAAACCCAAACAATGAGAGTTTTGGCTGAGACAAACCCTTACCCTAACAATGAGACTAATTTCTGAGACAAACCCCTACAAAAACAATGATAGTGTTGACTGAGACAAAAATTTCCCTAACCACAAGACTATTGGCTGAGACAAACCCTTCCCAACCATGAGACTATTGGCTGAGACAAACCCTTACAATTTGGCTGACACAAACCATTACTGTAACAATGAGAGTATTGGGTAAGACAGACCCTTACGCTAACAATGAGAGTATTGGGTAAGACAAACCCTTACCATGAGAGTATTAGCTGAGACAATCCATAAACATTTGGCTGAGAAAAACCCTTACCCTAACCATGAGACTATTGGCTGAGACAAACCCTTACACTAACCATGAGACTATTGGCAGAGACAAACCCTTACCCTAACCATGAGAGTATTGGCTGAGACAACCCCTAACCATTTGGCTGAGACAAACCCTTTACCCTAACCATGAGAGTATTGGCTGAGACAAACACATACCCTAACAATGAGAGTAATGGGAAAGACAAACCCTTACACCAACAATGAGAGTATTGGCTGAGAAAAACAATTTCCCTAACCATGAGACTATTGGCTGAGACAAACTCTTACCCTAACAATGAGAGTATTGGCTGAGACAAACCAGTACCCTAACAAAGAGAGTATTGTCTGAGACAAACCCTTACACTAGCCATGAGACTATTGGCTGAGACAAACCCTTACCCTAAGAATGAGACTATTGGCTGAGACAAACAATTTCCCTAACCATGAGAGTATTGGCTGAGACAACCCCTAACCATTTGGCTGAGACAAACCCTTACCCTAAACATGAGAGTATTGGCTGAGACAAACACATACCCTAACAATGAGAGTAATGGGTAAGACAAACCCTTACACTAGCCATGAGACTACTTGGCTGAGACAAACCCTTACCCTAACAATGAGACTATTGGCTGAGACAAACACATACCCTAACAATGAGAGTAATGGGTAAGACAAACCCTTACACCAACAATGAGAGTATTGGCTGAGACAAACCCTTACCCTAACAATGAGAGTATTGGCTGAGACAAACCAGTACCCTAACAAAGAGAGTATTGGCTGAGACAAACCCTTACACTAGCCATGAGAGTATTGGCTGAGACAAACCCTTACTATTTGGCTGCCTCAAACCATTAATGTAACAATGAGAGTATTGGGTAAGACAAACCCTTACACTAAACATGAGAGTATTGGCTGAGACAAACCCTTCCCCAACCATGAGACTATTGGCTGAGACAAACCCAAACAATGAGAGTTTTGGCTGAGACAAACCCTTACCCTAACAATGAGACTAATTTCTGAGACAAACCCCTACAAAAACAATGATAGTGTTGACTGAGACAAAATTTTCCCTAACCACAAGACTATTGGCTGAGACAAACCCTTCCCAACCATGAGACTATTGGCTGAGACAAACCCTAACAATGAGAGTTTGGGCTGAGACAAACCCTTACCTAAGCCATGAGACGAGACTATTGGTTGAGACAAACCCTTACCCTAACAATGAGACTATTGGCTGAGACAAACCCAAACAATGAGAGTTTTGGCTGAGACAAACCCTTACCCTAACAATGAGACTAATTTCTGAGACAAACCTCTACGAAAACAATGAGACTATTGGCTGAGACAAACCCTTCCCCAACCATGAGAGTGTTGGCTGAGACAAACAATTTCCCTAACCATTAGACTATTGGCTGAGACAAACCCTTATTATTTGGCTGAGACAAACCCTTCCCTAACCATGAGACTATTGGCTGAGACAAACCCTAACAGTGAGAGTATTGGTTGAGACAAACCCTTACCCTAGCCATGAGACTATTGGTTGATACAAACCCTTACCCTAACAATGAGAGTGTTGGCTGAGACAAACAATTTCCCTAACCATGAGACTATTGGCTGAGACAAACCCTTCCCCAACCATGATATTATTGGCTGAGACAAACCCTAACAATAAGAGTTTTGGCTGAGACAAACAATTTCCCTAACCATGAGACTATTGGCTGAGACAAACCTTAACAATGAGAGTGTTGGCTGAGGCAAACAATTCCCCTAACCATGAGACTATTGGCTGAGACAAACCATTACCCTAAGAATGAGACTACTGGCTGAGACAAACCCTGTCCCTAACCATGAGAGTATTTGGCTGAGACAAAGCCTTACCCAACCATGAGACTATTGGCTGAGTCAAACCCTAAAAGTGAGAGTATTTGCTGAGACAAACCCTTACAGTAACAATGAGAGTGTTGGCTGAGACAAACAATTTCCCTAACCATGAGACTATTGGCCGAGACAAACCCTAACAATGAGAGTTTTGGCTGAGGCAAACAATTTCCCTAACCACGAGACTATTGGCTGAGACAAACTGTCCCTAACCATGAGAGTGTTGGCTGACACAAACAATTTCCCTAACCATTAGACTATTGGCTGAGACAAACCCTTCCCCAACCATGAGACTATTGGCTGAGACAACCCATTACCCTAACAATGAGAGTATTGACTGAGACACACCCTTACCCTAACAATGAGAGTGTTGGCTGAGACAAACAATTTCCCTAACCATGAGACTATTGGCTGAGACAAACCCTTCCCCAACCATGATATTATTGGCTGAGACAAACCCTAACAATGAGAGTGTTGGCTGAGGCAAACAATTTCCCTAACCATGAGACTATTGGCTGAGAAAAACCCTTCCCCAACCATGATATTATTGGCTGAGACAAACCCTAACAATAAGAGTTTTGGCTGAGACAAACAATTTCCCTAACCATGAGACTATTGGCTGAGACAAACCTTAACAATGAGAGTGTTGGCTGAGGCAAACAATTCCCCTAACCATGAGACTATTGGCTGAGACAAACCATTACCCTAAGAATGAGACTACAGGCTGAGACAAACCCTGTCCCTAACCATGAGAGTGTTGGCTGAGACATACAATTTCCCTAACCATTAGACTATTGGCTGAGACAAACCATTACCCTAAGAATGAGAGTATTCCCTGAGTATTTGGCTGAGACAAAGCCTTACCCAACCATGAGACTATTGGCTGAGTCAAACCCTAAAAGTGAGAGTATTGGCTGAGACAAACCCTTACAGTAACAATGAGAGTGTTGGCTGAGACAAACAATTTCCCTAACCATGAGACTATTGGCTGAGACAAACCCTAACAATGAGAGGTTTGGCTGAGGCAAACAATTTCCCTAACCACGAGACTATTGGCTGAGACAAACCCTTACACTAGCCATGAGACTATTGGTTGATACAAACCCTTACCCTAACAATAAGACTATTGGCTGAGGCAAACAATTTCCCTAACCACAAGACTATTGGCTGAGACAAACTGTCCCTAACCATGAGAGTGTTGGCTGACACAAACAATTTCCCTAACCATTAGACTATTGGCTGAGACAAACCCTTCCCCAACCATGAGACTATTGGCTGAGACAACCCATTACCCTAACAATGAGAGTATTGGCTGAGACACACCCTTACCTACATACATAAGGGACGCGGATGGCATTTGCTGTATGTTTGATGAGAAACTGCATATTGCAAATGTACGCTCCCTTACTAGACGTCCGAAATTGTTTCTAAAATAAGCCGACGCCGTCGGGCCGTGCCCTAGGGCCAAATCTTCCAGGAAGTCATCAAACGAACTTTCTCGGACTTTCGATGTCCGTTTAATAAAATAAATTCATTTTTTTCATTTTTCCGCCCTTCATGTTAATCCCACCAGATGGCGAATGCCTTCATATTGCAAATGTACAAAACATACACCTAATTGACCTGGCTTTTTCCTAAACCGAAAAAGAGTTCAAGACGAAACTTGGTGGGCATGGGTTTGGCATAATGGGCAGTTGGCGAAACAGAATGGCGTCAGAGACTCACGGTTTTTGAGATAAGGCCCATTTTCTGGGATTAAAGGTGAAAAATGGAAATAGAGCACTAATTTGACAGCTTTACGTCAAAGTACATGAACCTACGGTGTAAGGAAAAAAGAACCAGACATTTATCTCTTTTAATTTTCGATTAATTGTCAAATGTCCAATTAAGTAATGTTGAGAAAAATATTTTTTCCCCAAAAAGTTATGGATCCAGATGCTGCTTGTTCAGACGGATCCGTTAAAGTGGGTTTCGGAGCTCTCACGTGATTTCTGTGATTTTCTGTGATTTTCTGAAATCACACACATGCACAGATCAATGGGGAATGACATAGTGAGGGGCTTACAGACACACACTGCCTGCAATAGTTACTTTTGTTCGAACTATTAAAGAACCGTCAGACCTAGAGCTCTGAAACTTTAGAAACCCATTCTAGACCTTTAGTCGATCGTGCACGGTGAGCTACGGGGCTCTAGAAGGTTTTCAGGCCGAGAAACAGCCTCAGACATTTGCAATATTTTCAATTCATTTTTACATCACGAAAATGACAAAATTTCTAAAAGTCCCAGAGTCACAAGGCTAGGTGCATTAGAACCGCCTCGGCCCATAGAGACGGACCCTAACGCTTTCTGTCCGATAGCTCATTCAAGGACCCTGTAGCAACGCCGGAAAACGTGGATTTTCAGCACCAATTAAGGTCGCTGCTCGGACTCCAAATGACCTATCGAGACGAAACTTGAGATTCGGGTCGCCTCAGCTAGGCCGACACATAATGTCGAACTGGACCCGCAGCTAGAACGTAACTAGGTGTTTTACATTTTTACTATGATTTAAACAGAATTTTGAGCCTGCCCTGATATATGTGATTGTTGGCTTCTAAATGAGATGGGAAAAGTGGGTTTGGTGTCAGTTTTTATCAGTTTGGTGTCAGAATGATATCTAATTGATTGATTGACGCTGACTTGCTCGTTGACTTTTGTACATTTGCAATATGTTTGAATAGGGCTGAAACATCACCAAAATGACAGACTGAAATCAACACTAAAAAGGGCATCACCATAGTCTCTAGGCCGTGCCGAGTTCAACGAGACGCCCACTTGACTGTAGCTCGCTCTGACCTCATAGACCGTGCAAAAAAGTAGGCGCAAAATGAAGCCTGGCCCTAAATGTCAGCTGATTTTGGGTGACAGCGGCAGACCCGTTTGGGTTAGAAGCACAATTCAACTTCAGGAATGTTCCTAAGGTCCTCCCGATCTGAGCAAGCCTAACCGTGACTGTGTGGCATTAACCTTTAACAGTGAAAACAGGGTATTTACATCAAACCGTTAGCTATGAAATCTCTCCCCATAGGAATACATTGCCTGCTCCCCTAAATTCAACCTGGTGCCTATGTGGGTTATGAATGCCTTATGAACCTGTCTTTTATGGCAATCCATCAGACCACTATGAGGTCTACCTGTGTTGATTCTAAGCTTCCTGGAGCAACCGGAAGTGGTTAAATTCACCCTAAAGGTGTTTTACAGTACCCAACCTGCTGTTTGTGAAAAACAGACTTTCAACCCTGTGTAAATCAGTCAGTTCTTAACTTACAGACTTAAAACTCAGGATTCTGTAAAAGCCTATCCCAATGAGTATATGTGTGTACCTACAGCTTCCTGTGACAACCGGAAGTGCCTTAAATTGGGGTCACTTTCCTGCAGTATTTTAGAGCTTGTCATATTCGTGATGTTAAAAGCCCATTGAAACATATTGCAAATGTACTGTACATTTGCAATATGTTTCACTGTACATTTGCAATATGTTTCAATGGGCTTTTATTGACATGTTGAAATCAACACCAATGAGCTATGGACAGGTACCGCTATCAATCCTGGCCATCCTGAGATCAATGGGCAGTCAATTGGGCATTCCTGAAGTATTTTAGAGCTTGTCATATTCGTGATGTTAAAAGCCCATTGAAACATATTGCAAATGTACTGTACATTTGCAATATGTTTCACTGTACATTTGCAATATGTTTCAATGGGCTTTTTTGACATGTTGAAATCAACACCAATGAGCTATGGACAGGTACCGCTATCAATCCTGGCCATCCTGAGATCAATGGGCAGTCAATTGGGCATTCCTGAAGTATTTTAGAGCTTGTCATATTCGTGATGTTAAAAGCCCATTGAAACATATTGCAAATGTACAGTGAAACATATTGCAAATGTACTGTACAAAGCAATGGAAGAGAGTGTGGACACTCATTTTTTTTTTTCATAAATGAGCAGGGGCTTCTCCCACTGACTTAGGGCCATAGTGGGATACTCCCATAAAGATCCTGGACCAGGAGCAGCCCCCTAAAGGCATTTAAAACCCTTTTGAAAATATGGACCTGGTAAATGTACTGTACATTTGCAATATGTTTCACTGTACATTTGCAATATGTTTCAATGGGCTTTTAACGTCACGAATTTGACATGTTGAAATCAACACCAACGAGCGATGGAGAGGAACCATGATCACTTCCCGGCCATCCTGAGTTCAATGGGCCAGTCAATTGGGCATTTCTGCAGTATTTCGGAGTCTGTCAAATTTGTGAGGGTAAATGCCCATTGTAAGACATTGCAAATTGACAACCGTGTACCTGGTAATTGAAACGGGTAACCATGAGCATATTTTAAATATTAATGTCTTTAGGAGGGTGCAAGGTATCCCTGGCTGGTTAGGAGCACCCCACCTGTGGCCATCCCAATGGGGGCACCTTGTCATTTTGGACGTTTTTCAAAAATAGACCCTATAGGACGATTGAGGGCTTAACATAGTGATATATATATCATTTTGTCAGTTTAAATGCCATTTGGACATTGCTCACTGACTTTTGGGTTCGGAAGCCGACTTCCTATGACGATATATGAAAATGGCTTTGACATTGACTTTTGACTTCCTATGGTAACATATTGCAAATGGACAAAACATATTGCAAATGGACATTGACTTTTGACTTCCTATGGTAACATATTGCAAATGGACAAAACATAGGCCTTATGGACAAAAATTTTGTATAAAAATTTATAAAACTATATTAATAAAATTAGACAAGGGTATGTTTATACACATCTTATATAATGTTATTATCAAAAATATCGTTAGAATCGCGAAAAACGGCCCAGAAAGCACTTTTTAAGGGGGCGTAGGTATTTTGATATTTATTTTTGAAATGTCCAAATTTGACCCTTGGGTCTTGTCTTCATGTACATTTGCAATATGTTTTGCCCCGTTGGAACGCACTCGCCACCTATAGTAATTTTGAGTTATTACACTTGGCATTTGCCGTATGCCGTTTGCCATAAGAAATGATTGAAATGGCGTACATTTGGGCACTCTTTTCCATCGTGTGTATGTTTGTTCCAATGGCAATATGTTGCCATTCATTTTTGTCCATTTCATGGGGGTATTCCCTTCCCCTAACAATGAGAGTATTGGCTGAGACACACCCTTACCCTAATCATGAGAGTATTGGCTGAGACAAACCCTTACCCTAACCATGAGAGTATTGGCTGAGACAACCCCTAACCATTTGGCTGAGACAAACCCTTACCCTAACCATGAGAGTATTGGCTGAGACAACCCCTAACCATTTGGCTGAGACAAACCCTTACCCTAACCATGAGAGCATTGGCTGAGACAACCCCTAACCATTTGGCTGAGACAAACCCTTACCCTAACCATGAGAGCATTGGCTGAGACAAACCCTAACCATTTGGCTGAGACAAACCCTTACCCTAACCATGAGAGTTTTGGCTGAGACAAACCCTAACCATTTGGCTGAGACAAACCCTTACCCTAACCATGAGAGCATTGGCTGAGACAAACCCTAACCATTTGGCTGAGACAAACCCTTACCCTAACCATGAGAGTTTTGGCTGAGACAAACCCTAACCATTTGGCTGAGACAAACCCTAACCATTTGGCTGATCATACAGTAGTTACTGTTGCTCTTGGGCTGTCTAGGCTGGGTTATGGTAAAGTTACTATTGCTTTTGGAGGGTCTAGGTCGGGTTACTGTGAATTTACTGTTGCTCTAGGCTGGGTTAATGTAAAGTTACTGTTGCTCTTGGGTGGTCTAGGCTGGGTTACTGTAAAGTTACTGTTGCTCTTGGGTGGTCTAGGCTGGGTTACTGTAAAGTTACTGTTGCTCTAGGCTGGGTTACTGTAAAGTTACTGTTGCTTTTCGGGTGGTCTAGGCTGGATTACTGTAAAGTTATTGTTGCTCTTTGGGTTACTGTAAAGTTACTGTAATGCATGTATGGATTGGAATAACAGCGATATAAATATATGTGATGAATGGATTGTCTTACCTTCTACCTCCTCTTCATCACAGACGTGTTTGAGGAATGAGGCCCCTCGGTCCAGCACGGCCTCGTCCTCCATCCTGTAATAGTAGAAGAGGAAGAAGGACTGTTCACACTTCTCTTCCAGAGACAACGTGGAGCCATAGCGCTTGGGCTCGTTCACCTGCAGTGTGTTGGGGCTGAGCCTGGTGGTGCCGGACCCACTCATTCTGAACTCATTAAACACTCATCTACAGCTCCTCTTCTGCCACCAGGCCCATCTACAGGTGGTCTTCTCTCTCCAGGATCCTGGCCATCAAGGCAGCTAGCTACAGCAGGATCCAGGCTGATGAAGCTCCAGTTCCTCAAGGGATCCAGTGTAGGTTAGCTATGGTGTAAACTAACTACTAGCAGATAGTATTCAGTGTCAACTAGCTACCGGCAGATAGTATACAGTGTAGTCTAGCTACGGTGTCAGATGGTATCCAGTGTAGGCTAGCTACCGGCAGATATTATCCAGTGTCGGCTAGCTACCAGGTAAATAGTACCCAGTGTAGGCTAGCTACCAACAGACGGTATCCAGTGTAAGCTGGCTAGCGGCAGATAGTTAGCCATCAGGCAGATAGTGACACAGTGACGTAGCTAATCCAGGATAGGATAGTATGGGTAATCCAAGGTAGATAGCTACTAGGCAGGTACTCTAATATGGGTAATCCAGCCAGACGGGGCGGGACAAGGTTATAGTGGCAGGGACAGGGTTAGGGTTATAGTGACAGGGTTAGGGTTATAGTGACAGGGTTAGGGATATAGTGGCAGGGTTAGGGTTATAGTGACAGGGTTAGGGATATAGTGACAGGGTTAGGGATATAGTGACAGGGTTAGGGTTATGTGACAGGGTTAGGGATATAGTGACAGGGACAGGGTTAGGGTTATAGTGACAGGGACAGGGTTAGGGTTATAGTGACAGGGTTAGGGATATAGGGACAGGGTTAGGGATATAGTGACAGGGTTAGGGATATAGTGACAGGGTTAGAATATAGTCTAACAGAATTAAGAATATAATAACAAAATTAAGAATATAAGAATATAAATAACAAGTTAGAATATAATATAACAAAATTAAGAATATAAGTAACAAAATTAGAATATAATAACAAAATTAAAATTATAGTATAACAAAGATTACAAATTATAAGTAATGACAAGGGCAAGAGTTAAAGAATTATAATAACAAAATTAAAATTATAGTAATTAAAATTACCTATAACAAAATTAAATAACATAACCTTCAAATTAAAATTATAGTAACAAAATTAAAATTATAATGCTCTTCAAAATTAAAATTATAATAACAAGAATTAAAATTATAATAACAAAATTAAGAATTATAATAACAAAAGGTTATAGAATATTAAAATTATAATAACAAAATTAGAATTATAATATAACATTGCAAAATTAAAATTATAATGTAACAAAATTAAAGAATTATAGTAACAGGAATTAAAATTATAATAACAAAATTAAAATTATAGTAACAAAATTAAAATTATAATAACAAATTAAAGAATTTATAATGTAAATTTATAAAAGTTAAAGAATTATAATAACAAAATTAAAATTATAATAACAAAATTGAATATAGTAACAAAATTAAAATTATAATAACAAAATTAAGAATATAGTAATAAAATTAAAATTATAAACAAAATTAAAATTATAGTAACAAAATTAAAATTATAATAACAAAATTAAAATTATAATAGACTTAAATTAGGAATTATAACAAAATTAAGAATTATAATAACAAAATTAAAATTATAGTAACAAAATTAAAATTATAAAATTTAGAATATAGTAATTAGGAAATTATAATATAGAAATTAAAATTATAGTAACAAAATTAGAATATAATAACAAAATTAAAATTATAATAACAAAATTAAGAATAATAACAAAATTAAAATTATAATAACAAAATTAAAATTATAATATTTAAAATTAAAATTATAATGACAAAATTAAGAATTATAATAACAAAATTAAAATTATAATAACAAAATTAAAATTATAATAACAAAATTAAAAATATAATAACAAAATTAAAATTATAATAACAAATTAAAATTATAAATTATAATAACATAAATTATAAGTAACAAAATTAAAATTATATTAACAAAGTTAAAATTATAAGTAACAAAATTAGAATTAATAACAAAATTAAAAATTATAGTAACAATTAAAATTATAGTAAGCAAAATTAGAAATTATAGTTAATTAGAAATTATAATATAAATTAAAATTATATAACAAAATTAAAATTATAACTCAACAATTAAAATTCTATGTTAACAAAATTAGAATTATAGTAACAAAATTAAAATTATAATAACAATTAAAATTATAAGTAACAAATTAATTAAAATTATAGTTAACATAATTAAGGAATATTAATAACAAAATTAAGGGTTATAGTAACAAAATTAAAAGGTTATAATAACAAAGGTTAGGGTTATAATAACAAAATTAAAATTATAGCATTAAAATTAAAATTATAATAACAAAATTAAGAATATAATAACAAAGTTAAAATTATAGTAACAAAATTTAGAATATAATAACAAAATTAAAATTATAATAACAAAATTAAAATTATAATAACAAAATTAAAATTATAATAGTAAAATTAAAAATTATAATAACATTAAAATTATAATATGAAGGATTAGAATATAATAACAAAATTAAGAATATAATGGCAGAATTAAAATTATAATAACAAAATTAGAATATAATAACAAAATTAAAATTATAATAACAAAATTTAGAATATAATTAACAAAATTAAAATTATAATAACAAAATTAAAATTATAATAACAAAATTAAGAATATAACAAAAATTAAAATTATAATGAACAAAATTAAGAATATAATAACAAAATTAAAATTATAATAACAAAATTAAAATATAGTAACAAAATTAAAATTATAGTAACAAAATTAAAATTATAATAACAAAATTAAAATTATAATAACAAAATTAGAAATTATAATAACAAAATTAAAATTATATAGTAACAAAATTAAAATAATAACAAAATTAAGAATATAATAACAAAATTAAAATTATAAGTAACAAAATTAAAATTATAATAACAAAATTAAAATTATAATAACAAAATTAAAATTATAATGTGGTTAGGGTTATAATAACAAAATTAAAATTATAATAACAAAATTAAAATTATAATAACAAAATTAAAATTATAATAACAAAATTAAGAATTATAATAACAAAATTAAGAATATAATAACAAAATTAAAATTATAATAACAAAATTAAAATTAAGAATATAAGTAACAAGAATTAAAATTATAATAACAAAATTAAAATTATTGTAACAAAAGTTAAAATTATAATAACATAATTAAGAATATAATAACAAAATTAAAATTATAATAACAAAATTAAAATTATAATAACAAAATTAAGAATATAATAACAAAATTAAAATTATAATAACAAAATTAGAATTATAGTAACAAAATTAAGAATTATATAATAACAAAATTAAAATTATAGTAACAAAATTAAAATTATAATAACAAAATTAAGAATTATAGTAACAAAAGTTAAAATTATAATAACAAAATTAAAATTATAATAACAAAATTAAAATTAAAATTATAGTAACAAAATTAAAATTATAATAACAAAATTAAAATTATAGTAACAACAAAATTAAAATTATAGTAACAAAATTAAAATTATATAGTAACAGGAATTAAAATTATAGTAACAAAATTAGAATATAAGTAACAAAATTAAGAAATTATATTAACAAAATTAAAATTATAATAACAAAATTAAAATTATAATAACAAAATTAAAATTATAATAACAAAATTAAGAATTATAATAACAAAATTAAAATTATA
This sequence comes from Brachymystax lenok tsinlingensis, assembly GCA_030435695.1. Classification (NCBI taxonomy): domain Eukaryota; kingdom Metazoa; phylum Chordata; class Actinopteri; order Salmoniformes; family Salmonidae; genus Brachymystax; species Brachymystax lenok. The sequence continues at coordinate 90,655,528 of CM059819.1, forward strand.
AATAACAAAATTAAAATTATAAGTAACAAAATTAAAATTATAATAACAAAATTAAAATTATAATAACAAAATTAAACATATAATAACAAAATTAAAATTATAATAAACCCAACAAAATTAAAATTATAAGTAACAAAATTAAGAATTATAATAACAAAATTAAAGAATATAATAACAAAATTAAAATTATAAGTAACAAAATTAAAATTATAATAACAAAATTAAAATTATAATAACAAAATTAAATTTATAATAACAAATTAAAATTATAATAACAAAATTAAAATTATAATAACAAAATTAAAATTATAAGTAACAAAATTAAGAATATAAAAAATTAAAATTATAATAACAAAATTAAAATTATAAGTAACAAAATTAAAATTATAATAACAAAATTAAAATTATAATCCTAGTAATTAAAATTATAGTAACAAAATTAAAATTATAATAACAAAATTAAAATTATAGTAACAAAATTAAAATTAATATGAACAAAATTAAAATTATAAATAACAAAATTAAAATTATAGTAACAAAATTAAAATTATAATAACAGGGTTAGAATAGTTAAAATTATATAATTAAGAATTATAATAACAAATTAAAAATTATAGTAACAAAATTAAAATTATAGTAACAAAATTAAGAATTATAATAATTAAAATTATAGTAACAAATATTGTGACAAATTATAATAACAAAATTAAAATTATAATAACAAAATTAAAATTAATACTTAACAAAATTAAAATTATAATAACAAAATTAAAATTATAATAACAAAATTAAAATTATAAATAATTAAAGAATATAATAACAAAATTAAAATTATAATAACAAAATTTAAAATTATAATAACAAAATTAAAATTATTATAACAAAATTAAAATTATAATAACAAAATTAAGAATATAATAACAAAATTAAAATTATAATGAATTAAGAATATAATGAACAAAATTAAAATTATAGTAACAGGAGAATTAAAAATTATAATAACAAATTAAAATTATATAGTAACAAAATTAAGAATATAATAACAAAATTAAAATTATAAGTGAATTAAGAATATAGTAACAAAATTAAAATTATAGTAACAAAATTAAAATTATAATGTAAAATTAAGAATATAGTAACAAAATTAAAATTATAGTAACAAAATTAAAATTATAGTAACATAATTAAGAATATAGTAACAAAATTAAAATTATAATTCAACAAAATTAAAATTATATTAACAAAATTAAAATTATAAGTAACAAAATTAAGAATATAATTACAAGAATTAAAATTATAATAACAAAATTAAGAATATAATAACAAAATTTAGAATTATAATAACAAAATTAAGAATATAATTACAAAATTAAAATTATAATAACAAAATTAAAATTATAATAATTAAAATTATAATAACAAAATTAAGAATATAATAACAAAATTAAAATTATAATAACAAAATTAAGAATATAATTACAAAATTAAAATTATAATAATTAAAATTATAACAAAATTAAGAATATAAGTAACAAAATTAAAATTATAATAACAAAATTAAGAATAATTACAAAATTAAAATTATAGTAACAAAATTAAGAATATAATAACAAAATTAAAATTATAATAACAAAATTAAGAATATAATAACAAAATTAAAATTATAATAGCAATTAAAATTATAGTAACAAAATTAAGAATATAATAACAAATTAAGAACATAAGTAACAAAATTAAAATTATAATGCAATTAAAATTATAGTAACAAATTAAAATTATAATAACAAAATTAAGAATATAATACTTAGGAATTAAAATTATAATAACAAAATTAAGAATATAATGCAAATTAAGAATATAATATAAATTAAAATTATAATAACAAAATTAAAATTACAAGAATATAATAACTAAATTAAAATTATAATAACAAGCGTAAAGAATATAATAACAAAATTAAAGAATATAATAACAAAATTAAAATTAAGAATATAGTAACTAAATTAAAATTATAATGCAAAAGTTAAAATTATAATAACAAAATTAAAGAATATAATAACAAAATTAAGAATATAAGTAACAAAATTAAGAATATAGTAACAAAATTAAAATTATAGCCCAACAAGCGTAAAAGAATATAATGACAAAATTAAAATTATAATAACAAGAATTAAAATTATAAGCCAACAAAATTAAAAATTATAATAACAAAATTAAAATTATAGTAACAAAATTAAGAATATAAGCAACAAAAGTTAAAATTATAGTGAACAAAATTAAAATTATAATGAATTAAAATTATAGTAACAAAGTTAAAGAATATAATAACAAAATTAAAATTATAATAACAAATTACCCAATTATAGTGGCAGGGTTAGGGATATAGTGACAGGGTTAGGGTTATAGTGACAGGACAAGGTTAGGGATATAGTGACAGGGTTAGGGTTAGATGGGCCTATCAGGGTTAGGGTTAGATGGGCCTATCAGGGTTAGGGTTATAGTGGCAGGGTTAGGGTTAGATGGGCCTATCAGGGTTAGGGTTATAGTGTCAGGGTTAGGGTTAGATGGGCCTATCAGGGCTAATTGAATGTGACAGATTGGAAGATGACAGTTGCATGTGCAAACCCTTCATCAGATTACGAGCTGGGCTACAGTGCAGACAGAATACACTATAGTCTCTCACATACAATAACAGGCATGCACATAGTGACACACAAACACACACACACACACACACACACACACACACAGGATTCCAACTCCAGCTGGTGTGTAATGCTTGAGCTTCCCGCCCCATCTCCTCCCAATCCCAGCCCCCGCCCTACCCCCAGTCCTTACCCGCCCAACCCCAACCCCCACCCCCATCTCCCCCAACCCCAACCCCCTCTTCATCCCCACCCTCAGCTCAGAAACAAGCTGGCATCACCTTCATCTTCTACTCATCCTCCCTTAAAGGATTAGCCCGGCTTTAAGTGACAACATACAACAGCCTGTAACAGCCTATACAGTGAGGCAAAAAAGTATTTGATCCCCTGCTGATTTTGTACGTTTGCTCACTGACCAAAAGAATATCGGTCTATAATTTGAATGGTAGGTTTATTTGAACAGTGAGCGACAGAATAACAAACAAATCCAGAAAAACGCATGTGAAAAATGTTATAAATTGATTTGCATTTTAATGAGGGAAATGAGTATTTGACCCCTCTGCAAAACATGACTTAGTACTTGGTGGCAAAACCCTTGTTGGCAATCACAGAGGTCAGACGTTTCTTGCAGTTGGCCACCAGGTTTGCACACATCTCAGGAGGGATTTTGTCCCACTCATCTTTGCAGATCTTCTCCAAGTCATTAAGGTTTCGAGGCTGACGTTTGGCAACTCTAACCTTCAGCTCCCTCCACAGATTTTCTATGGGATTAAGGTCTGGAGACTGGCTAGGCCACTCCAGGACCTTAATGTGCTTCTCCTTGAGCCACTCCTTTGTTGCCTTGGCCGTGTGTTTTGGGTCATTGTCATGCTGGAATACCCATCCACAACCCATTATCAATGCCCTGGCTGAGGGAAGGAGGTTCTCACCCAAGATTTGACGGTACATGGCCCCGTCCGTCGTCCCTTTGATGCGGTGAAGTTGTCCTGTCCCCTTAGCAGAAATACACACCCAGAAATACACATCCACCTCCATGTTTGACGGTGGGGTGGTGTTCTTTGGATCATAGACAGCATTCCTCCTCCTCCAAACACGGCGAGTTGAGTTGATGCCAAAGAGCTCCATTTTGGTCTCATCTGACCACAACACTTTCACCAGTTGTCCTCTGAATCATTCAGATGTTCATTGGCAAACTTCAGACGGGCATGTATATGTGCTTTCTTGAGCAGGGGGACCTTGCGGGCGCTGCAGGATTTCAGTCCTTCACGGCGTAGTGTGTTACCAATTGTTTTCTTGGTGACTATGGTCCCAGCTGCCTTGAGATCATTGACAAGATCGTCCCGTGTAGTTCTGGGCTGATTCCTCACCGTTCTCATGATCATTGCAACTCCACGAGGTGAGATCTTGCATGGAGCCCCAGGCCGAGGGAGATTGACAGTTCTTTTGTGTTTCTTCCATTTGCGAATAATCGCACCAACTGTTGTCTCCTTCTCACCAAGCTGCTTGGTGATGGTCTTGTAGCCCATTCCAGCCTTGTGTAGGTCTACAATCTTGTCCCTGACATCCTTGGAGAGCTCTTTGGTCTTGGCCATGGTGGAGAGTTTGGAATCTGATTGATTGATTGCTTCTGTGGACAGGTGTCTTTTATACAGGTAACAAACTGAGATTAGGAGCACACCCTTTAAGAGTGTGCTCCTAATCTCAGTTTGTTACCTGTATAAAAGACACCTGGGAGCCAGAAATCTTTCTGATTGAGAGGGGGTCAAATACTTATTTCTCTCATTAAAATGCAAATAATTTTATAACATTTTTCACATGCGTTTTTCTGGATTTTTTTGTTGTTGTTCTGTCTCTCACTGTTCAAATAAACCTACCATTAAAATTATAGACTGATCATTTCTTTGTCAGTGGGCAAACATACAAAATCAGCAGGGGATCAAATACTTTTTTCCCTCACTGTAACAGACTGTAACAACCATACACCAGCCAGTAACAGTCTGTCTTTGAGACAGACCACATTATGTGGTTGAAGATAGGACTGTTGCGGTGACCATATTACCGCCACAGGCAGTCCCGAGTGTAGGTCTCGTCTTCTTCCGGCGCCGACAGAGACGGCAGCCTCACTTCACGTTCTCAGGAAACCATGCAGTATTTTGTTTTTTTATGTATTACTTCTTACATTATTACCCCGGGAAATATTAAGTTTTATTACATACAACAGGGAGGAACTATTGGATATAAGAGCAACGTCAACTTACCAACATTACGACCAGGAATACGACTTTCCCAAAGAGGATTCTCGGTTTGCTAACCCAAACACAACAATAGACTGGATAGCACCCGCGACTTCAAAGCAACGGCGGCGCCGGAGAAGAGGGAACGCGCCGGTCTTTTGGTCAAGCTACGCCGACGGGCGATCGTGGCACCTCTCCCGAGTATTTTAATCGCCAATGTACAATCTCTTGACAACAAAGTAGACGAAATCCGATCGAGGGTTGCCTTTCAGAGAGACATCCGAGACTGCAACGTTCTTTGCTTCACGGAAACATGGCTCACTCAGGACACGTTATCTGAGTCGGTACAGCCACCTGGTTTCTCCACGCATCGCGCCGACAGAAACAAACATCTATCTGGTAAGAAGAAGGGTGGGGGTGTGTGTCTTATGATTAACGAGACGTGGTGTGATCATAACAACATACAGGAACTCAAGTCCTTTTGTTCACCTGACATAGAATTCATTACAATCAAATGCAGACCGCATTATCTACCAAGAGAATTCTCCTCGCTATTCTCCGCCCTCCTTTCGGCAAGTCTGACCATGACTCCATTTTGTTGCTCCCAGCCTACAAACAGAAACTAAAATAGGAAACGCCCGTTCTCAGGTCTGTTCAACGCTGGTCCGACCAATCTGATTCCATGCTGCAAGATTGCTTCGAGCATGTGGACTGGGATATGTTCCGGATAGCATCTGACAACAACATTGATGTATACGCTGATTCGGTGAGCGAGTTTATTAGCAAATGCATTGGTGATGTTGTACTCATAGCAAATATTAAAACCTTCCCCAACCAGAAACCGTGGATTGATGGCAGCATTCGCGCAAAACGTAAAGCGCGAACCACTGCTTTTAACCAGGGTAAGGCTACCGGAAACATGACTGAATACATACAGTGTAGCTATTCCCTCCGCAAGGCAATCAAACAAGCTAAGCGTCAATATAGAGACAAAGTAGAGTCACAATTCAACGGCTCAGACACAAGAGGAATGTGGCAGGGTCTACAGTCAATCACGGACTACAAAAGAAAAACCAGCCCGTCGCGGACCATGACGTCCCTGCTCCCAGACCAACTAAACAACTTCTTTGCTCGCTTTGAGGACAATGCAGTGCCACCGACACGGCCCGCTACCAAAACCTGCGGGCTCACCTTCACCGCAGCCAACGTGAGAAAAACATTTAAATGTGTTAACCCTCGCAAGGCTGCTGGCCCAGATGGCATCCCTGGCCGTCTCCTCAGAGCATGCGCAGACCAGCTGGCTGGTGTGTTCACGGACATATTCAATCAGTCCCTATCCCAGTCTGCTGTTCCCACATGCTTCAAGAGGGCCACCATTGTTCCTGTTCCCAAGAAAGCTAAGGTGACTGAGCTAAATGACTATCGCCCCGTAGCACTCACTTCCGTCATCATGAAGTGCTTTGAGAGATTAGTCAAGGATCAGATCACCTCCATCCTGCCAGACACCCTGGACCCACTCCAATTTGCTTACCGTCCCAATAGGTCCACAGACGACGCAATCGCAATCACACTGCATACTGCCCTAACCCATCTGGACAAGAGGAATACTTATGTAAGAATGCTGTTCATCGACTACAGCTCAGCATTTAACACCATAGTTCCCTCCAAGCTCGTCATTAAGCTCGAGACCCTGGGTCTCGACCCAGCCCTGTGCAACTGGGTCCTGGACTTCCTGACGGGCCGGTCCCAGGTGGTGAGGGTAAGAAACAACATCTCCACTCCGCTGATCCTCAACACTGGGGCCCCACAAGGGTGCGTTCTCAGCCCTCTCCTGTACTCCCTGTTCACCCATGACTGCGTGGCCAAGCACGCATCCAACTCAATCATCAAGTTTGCTGACGACACTACAGTGGTAGGCTTGATTACCAACAACGACGAGACGGCCTACAGAGAGGAGGTGAGGGCCCTCGGAGTGTGGTGTCAGGAAAATAACCTCTCACTCAATGTCAGCAAAACAAAGGAGATGATCGTGGACTTCAGGAAACAGGAGAGGGAGCACCCCCCTATCCACATCGAGGGGACAGTAGTGGAGAGGGTGGAAAGTTTTAAGTTCCTCGGCGTACATCACGGACAAACTGAATTGGTCCACCCACACAGACAGCGTGGTGAAGAAGGCGCACAGCGCCTCTTCAACCTCAGGAGGCTGAAGAAATTTGGCTTGTCACCAAAATCACTCACAAACTTTTACAGATGCACTATCGAGAGCATCCTGTCGGGCTGTATCACCGCCTGGTACGGCAACTGCTCCGCCCACAACCGTAAGGCTCTCCAGAGGGTAGTGAGGACTGCACAGCGCATCACCGGGGGAAACCTACCTGCAATCCAGGACACCTACCCCACCCGATGTCACAGGAAGGCCAAAAAGATAATCAAGGACAACAACCACCCGAGCCACTGCCTGTTCACCCCGCTATCATCCAGAAGGCGAGGTCAGTACAGGTGCATCAAAGCTGGGACCGAGAGACTGAAAAACAGCTTCTACCTCAAGGCCATCAGACTGTTAAACAGCCATCACTAACATTGAGTGGCTGCTGCCAACATACTGACTTAAATCTCTAGCCACTTTATACATAGGAATTGGATGTAACAAATGTATCACTAGCCACTTTAAACAATTTTGTATATAATGTTTACGTATCCGACATACTCATATCAAATGTATACACTGTACTCTAAACCATCTACTGTATCTTGCCTATGCCGTTCGGCCATCGACCCAAATCTCTAGCAACTTTAATAATTATAATTGGATGAAATAATGTATCACTAGCCACTTTAAACAATGCCATTTATATAATGTTTACATATCCTACATTACTCATCTCATATATATATATATATATATACAGTGGGGCAAAAAAGTATTTAGTAAGCCACCAATTGTGCAAGTTCTCCAACTTAAAAAGATGAGAGAGGCCTGTAATTTTCATCATAGGTACACTTCAACTATGACAGACGAAATGAGAAAAAGAAATCCAGAAAATCACATTGTAGGATTTTTAATTTATTTATTTGCAAATGATGGTGGAAAATAAGTATTTGGTCAATAACAAAAGTTTATCTCAATACTTTGTTATATACCCTTTGTTGGCAATGACAGAGGTCAAACGTTTTCTGTAAGTCTTCACAAGGTTTTCACACACTGTTGCTGGTATTTTGGCCCATTCCTCCATGCAGATCTCCTCTAGAGCAGTGATGTTTTGGGGCTGTCGCTGGGCAACACGGACTTTCAACTCCCTCCAAAGATTTTCTATGGGGTTGAGATCTGGAGACTGGCTAGGCCACTCCAGGACCTTGAAATGCTTCTTCTGAAGCCACTCCTTCTTTGCCCGGGCGGTGTGTTTGGGATCATTGTCATGCTGAAAGACCCAGCCACGTTTCATCTTCAATGCCCTTGCTGATGGAAGGAGGTTTTCACTCAAAATCTCACGATACATGGCCCCATTCATTCTTTCCTTTACACGGATCAGTCGCCCTGGTCCCTTTGCAGAAAAAACAGCCCCAAAGCATGATGTTTCCACCCCCATGCTTCACAGTAGGTATGGTGTTCTTTGGATGCAACTCAGCATTCTTTGTCCTCCAAACACGACGAGTTGAGTTTTTACCAAAAAGTTCTATTTTGGTTTCATCTGACCATATGACATTCTCCCAATCCTCATCTGGATCATCCAAATGCTCTCTAGCAAACTTCAGACGGGCCTGAACATGTACTGGCTTAAGCAGGGGGACATGTCTGGCACTGCAGGATTTGAGTCCCTGGCGGCGAGTGTGTTACTGATGGTAGGCTTTGTTACTTTGGTCCCAGCTCTCTGCTGGTCATTCACTAGGTTCCCCCGTGTGGTTCTGGGATTTTTGCTCACCGTTCTTGTGATCATTTTGACCCCACGGGGTGAGATCTTGCGTGGAGCCCCAGATCGAGGAAGATTATCAGTGGTCTTGTATGTCTTCCATTTCCTAATAATTGCTCCCACAGTTGATTTCTTCAAACCAAGCTGCTTACCTATTGCAGATTCAGTCTTCCCAACCTGGTGCAGGTCTACAATTTTGTTTCTGGTGTCCTTTGACAGCTCTTTGGTCTTGGCCATAGTGGAGTTTGGAGTGTGACTGTTTGAGGTTGTGGACAGGTGTCTTTTATACTGATAACAAGTTCAAACAGGTGCCATTAATACAGGTAACGAGTGGAGGACAGAGGAGCCTCTTAAAGAAGAAGTTACAGGTCTGTGAGAGCCAGAAATCTTGCTTGTTTGTATGTGACCAAATACTTATTTTCCACCATAATTTGCAAATAAATAAATAAAAAATCCTACAATGTGATTTTCTGGATTTCTTTTCCTCATTTTGTCTGTCATAGTTGAAGTGTACCTATGATGAAAATTACAGGCCTCTCATCTTTTTAAGTGAGAGAACTTGCACAATTGGTGGCTGACTAAATACTTTTTTGCCCCACTGTATGTATGTATGTATATATATATGTGTATATACTGTACTCCATACCATCTACTGCATCTTGCCTATGCCGGTCAGCCATCGCTCATCCATATATTTATATGTACATACTCGTATTCATTCCTTTACTCTTGTGTGTATAAGGTAGTTGTTGTGAATTTGTTAGATTACTTGTTAGATACTACTGCATGGTCGGAACTAGAAGCACAAGCATTTCGCTACACTCGCATTAACATCTGCTAACCATGTGTATGTGACAAATAAAATTTGATTTGATTTGAGTCATGACGGCAGTATAATTCCACGTGACCGCTGAGTCACAGTAATATGCGCTTATGGTAGTACGCAATTCGCTAACGCTAATGGCCTGGTACTCAGGTCTCTATGGTTCCTCCATCAGGTCCTAATGGCCTGGTACTCAGGGCCTTTTTTGTCCCTCCATCAGGTCCTAATGGCCTGGTACTCAGGGCTCTACTTGGCCCTTCAGTTAGGTCCTAATGGCCTGGTACTCAGGGCTCTATTGTCCCTCCATCAGGTCCTAATGGCCTGGTACTCAGGGCTCTACTTGGCCCTTCAGTTAGGTCCTAATGGCCTGGTATTCAGGTCTATATTGTCCCTTTAACCACTCAGACATCAATGCAAATGCAATCTAAAATCACATCAAACTCATCATCAATACAGTATCATAATTTAACTCTCCTCACTGTGATTTATGAATTTGAAGAAAGTTCAACAAGTTGAAACTGAATGGAAAACATGTTGTTGTGGATGTTGTTTCATATCCCAACACAATGAAATGTACTTTCTAAGGTGATGATGAATTCTATTCACCCATACACATATTGGGTTACAGTGTTAGCCTACAATTATAGTGAATCTGTATTTGATTTTGAATAGCCTAGTAATAAGGCATTTTTTAAATGTTCATAATTAATAGGCTGACATTACCTTTAGCTGCGTGCAATCTCCTTCATTCTCACCATGCCACAGTGCCCTGAATGGAGTTCTTCAAGCACCTGCCTTCTCAATGGTGGCGGTTTGAGGACTCGAAAGCCCCACAGCTGTCACGTCCAGGCTTGAGTAGACAGGCTGGCGTGTTTAGTTTTTGTTTTGGTGTAGGGTTCTTTCTGTTCTAGGTTATCTCAAAGTCAAAGTCAAAGTCACCATTATTAGTCAGTTGTACAACCAAATGCCTTCAACCGAAATGTGTCTTCCGCATTTAACCCAACCCCTCTGAATCAGAGAGGTGCGGGGGGCTGCCTTAATCGACTTCCACGTTCCTGCTCCCCGCACCAGAGTGCCAGTGCGTGTCATGAGTCCAACATGGCCCGTTCCTGCTCCCCGCACCAGAGGGTTTTTTCTGTTCTAGGTTATCTATTTCTATGTTGGGGTAATGGTTCCCAGTTAGAGGCAGCTGAGTGTCGTTACCTCTAATTGGGAACCATATATATGTTCGTAGTTTTCACTAAGGGTTTGTGGGTTATTGTTTGTACATAGCTTCGTTAGTTTTGTTATGTTCATGTTACGATCTTCTTTTTCATACGTTTTGTTGTTTTGACCAGTTACGTTCGTTCAATAAAGCATGTATACTGGATACCTCGCTGCGCCTTGGTCTGTCCCTCACGGAGATCGTGACAACAGCAAGCATCCAGACTGAACTGTGTACTCGTTTCTCCTCTCGAGGTAAGGTTTTAGGCTGTCCGACAGCTCTCCTCCTTTCCCACGAGTGACAATGTTCACGACCTCAGACATCACTGGATCAGTGTGGGGCGTTCGTCACTTGCTTGAAGTAAAAGATTTCAGCCTGGGAGAGCTCTGTGTTTGTGACAGGTAAGGAAAACCTTGAGAGGCCATCTGCATTGCAGTGCTGCCCAGACCTTCTGTACTTGATATCGTACTGGTGAGCTGATAACAGTAATGCCCATCGCTGCATTCGGCTGGCTGCGAGCGACGGAATACCAGTGTTGTGAGGGGTCAATGGTCCGTCAGCAGTGTGAATCGTCTGCCAAACAGAAACTGATTACATTTCTTACCTCCAAACACGATTGCGAGCACTTCACGCTCTATATGTGCATAATTGCTGTCGGCTTCACTTAAGGTCCGTGATGTGAAAGCAATTGGCCTTTCTTCACCTGATGGCATGATGTGTGAGACAACGGCACCAACGCCATAAGGCGATGCATCACATGCCAACTGTAATGGCAAGTTGGGGTTGAGGAGGGTTAGGGCCTCTGACTGAGCTAAGTCTGTGTCCACTTCCACTGTTTGGTTTTGTTCAAAAGTTCACGCAATGGCTTTAACATGTTAGCTAGGTTCGGCACAAACTTTGCGTGGTATGTCAGTAGTCCTAAGAATGATCTCTGCTGACGCATGTTCTGTGGGGATGGAGTTTCCGCGACAGCCTTCACCTTTGATGGCGTCTTGTGGAGCCCCGAACTGTCAATGACGTGGCGCAGGTACTCAATAGAAGGCCGTAAATCTCACATTTGTCCTTCCGGACACTCAGTCCGTACTCCTCCAGTCTCTGTAGTATAGCATTCAGGTTTCTCAGGTGCTCCTGCTCATCTTTGCCGGTGATGAGTAGATCGTCGAGGTAACATTGGACCCCAGTGAGCCCGCTCAGTATCTGGTCCATAGCTCTCTGAAACAAGGCCGGAGCTGAGGTGATTCCAAAAGGAAGCCTCAGGTACCTGTACAGTCCTTTGTGAGTAATTATGATCAACAGTTCTTGTGACTCTTGGTCCACATTCATCTGTAGATAGGCCTGACATAAGTCTATCTTACAAAATTTCTGTCCTCCAGCTAAACCAGAAAAGAGGTCGTCAATGAGGGGTAGTGGATATTTTTCAGCAGTCAAGACTTGGTTAATGGTGACTTTGAAATCACCACAGAGTCTGAGGGTGTAGCCCATTCACTGGATCCAATACTCCACTCTTGACGAGTCTGTTTAGCTCCGTTTCAACTTTTGGTTTTATGGTGTATGGGACTGGTCTAGCTTTGAAGCATTTTGGCTTGCTGTCTGATTTCATGGTCGGTTTAATTGTTATGTCGTTCATACCGCCAAGATCTCCTTTGAACACATTTGCGTGTTTCCTCAATATCCCTTGTTGGTTTGTGTCCTCTTTTGCAACCATGTGAATTTCCTGCCAGTTTAGTTTGATCTTTTCCAGCCATGTACGTCCTAGCAATGCTGGATGGTTGCCTTCATGATGTAGAGTGGTAGCTTCACATTCTGTTTGTTGAGCTCCACTGTAACAATCACGCTTCCTCTCACTGGAACAATCTCACCGGGTGTTTTCAGCGTCATCTTTGTGGGCTGTGGTGTGAGGTGATGTAGTTTCTCTTTGTATACAGCCTCAGACAGCAAAGATATGGCTGCTCCAGTGTCCACTTGCATCCGTACTGCTTTTCCATCCAGTAGCGGTGTCACCCAGTATCCGTGTCCATTGTCTGAAATGGACAAAACATGCAAAGATTCTTCCCCTTCAGACAGGGTATCACTTTGTTCATCCTTTGTGTGCTCCATTTTATGCACTTTCTTTTTGTACTTCCTGAAGTCGCTTTCCCTTTGTTCAGTACTTTTGTTTGATTGTGTCTTTTTGTTTTTACATGTTCAATTTTCCACAACTTCTGCAGTCTAATTCTTTGCACCATCACTCCTCTGCTTGGTGACCTGGTTCCCCACAGTGATAGCATGGCTTGCCACCTACTGCCTTGTTTTTAAATCCGTAGACACCTTATTCACTTGGGTCGATGCACTTAGCTGCTGTGTGCCTTTATTTCCCATTTCCATTGATGTACTCACTTCTATTGCTCTCTGCAAATAAGTTACTCTCAGTTAAAAGGCATTTCTGAATTGCCTCGCTGCGCATGCCACACACTAACCTATCATGTATAGTGTCACTCATTGATCGCTTAAATTCACTGTGTTCAAATAACTGTTTCAATACAGCCACAAACTGTGAGATTGATTCCCCCTCCTCTTGATTTCTCTTATGAAACCTGAATCTCTCTGGGATTATCAGTGGTTTGGGAGAATAATGTCCTTTTAATGTAGCCACAATTTCCTCATATGATTTATCATCAGGTTTTTCAGGCGTTACTAGGCTGAGCAGCAGATTTTTTAAATTATTTTTAATTTTAATTTTATTTAACCTTTATTTAACCAGGTAGGCAAGTTGAGAACAAGTTCTCATTTACAACTGCGACCTGGCCAAGATAAAGCAAAGCAGTTCGACACATACAACAGAGTTACACATAGAGTAAAACAAACATACAGTCAATAATACAGTGGAAAAACAAATCTATATACAAAGAGTGCAAATGAGGTAGGATAAGGAAGGTAAGACAATAAATAGGCCATGGTGGCAGAGTAATTACAATATAGCAATTAAAAACTGGAATGGTAAAAATGTGCAGTAGATGAATGTGCAATGTAGAAAAACTGGGGCTGCTCTGACAGCTGGTGCTTAAAGCTGTTGAGGGAGATAAGTGTCTCCAGTTTCAGAGATTTTTGAAGTTCGTTCCAGTCATTGGCAGCAGAGAACTGGAAGGAGAGTCGGCCAAAGGAGGAATTGGCTTTGGGGGTGGCCAGTGAGATATACCTGCTGGAGCGCGTGCTACGGGTTGGTGCTGCTAAGGTGACCAGCGAGCTGAGATAAGGCGGGACTTTACCTAGCAGGGACTTGTAGATGACCAGGAGCCAGTGGATATGGCAACGAGTGTAAAGCGAAGGCCAGCCTACGAGAGTGTACAGGTCGCAGTGGTGGGTGGTATATGGGGCTTTGGTAACAAAACAGATGGCACTGTGATAGACTGCATCCAGTTTGTTGAGTAGAGTATTGAGGCTATTTTGTAAATTACATCACCGAAGTCGAGGATCGGTAGGATGGTCAGTTTTACGAGGGTATGTTTGGCAGCATGAGTGAAGGAAGCTCTGTTGCGAAATAGGAAGCCAATTCTAGATTTAATTTTAGATTGGAGATGTTTGATGTGAGTCTGGAAGGAGAGTTTACAGTCTAACCAGACACCTAGGTATTTGTAGTTTTCCACATAATCTAAGACAGAACCGTCCAGAGTAGTGATGCTGGACGGGGGGACAGGTGTGGGCAGCGATCGGTTGAAGAGCATGCAGTTAGTTTTACTTGCGTTTAAGAGCAGTTGTAGGCCACGGAAGGAGAGTTGTATGGCATTGAAGCTCGTCTGGAGGGTAGTTAACAGTGTCCAAAGAGGGGCCGGAAGTATACAGAATGGTGTCGTCTGCATAGAAGTGAATCAGAGACTCACCTGCAGCAAGAGCGACATCATTGATGTATACAGAGAAGAGAGTCGGCCCAAGAATTGAACCCTGTGGCACCCCCATGGAGACTGCCAGAGGCCCGGACAACAGGCCCTCTGATTTGACACTGAACTCTATCAGAGAAGTAATTGGTGAACCATGCGAGGCAGTCATTTGAGAAAACAAGGCTGTCGAGTCTGCCGATAAGGATGAGGTGATTGACAGAGTCAAAAGCCTTGGCCAGATCAATTAAAACGGCTGCACAATAATGTCTCTTATTGATGGCGGTTATGATGTCATTTAGGACCTTGAGCGTGGCTGAGGTGCACCCATGACCAGCCCTGAAACCAGATTGCATAGCGGAGAAGGTACGGTGGGATTCTAAATGGTCGGTAATTTGTTTGTTAACTTGGCCTTCAAAGACCTTAGAAAGGCAGGGTAGGATGGATATAGGTCTGTAGCAGTTTGGGTCAAGAGTGTCTCCCCCTTTGAAGAAGGGGATGACCGCAGCTGCTTTCCAGTCTTTGGGAATCTCAGACGTCACGAAAGAGAAGTTAAACAGGCTAGTAATAGGGGTTGCAACAATTTCGGCAGATAATTTTAAAAAGAAAGGGTCCAGATTGTCTAGCCCGGCCGATTTGTAGGGGTCCAGATTTCGCAGCTCTTTAGAACATCAGCTGACTGGATTTGGGAGAAGGAGAAGTGGGGAGGCTTTGGCGAGTTGCTGAGGGGGTGCAGGGCTGTTGACCGGGGTAGGGGTAGCCAGGTGGAAAGCATGGCCAGTCAGAGAAAATGCTTATTGAAATTCTCAATTATTGTGGGTTTATCGGTGGTGACAGTATTTCCTATCCTCAATGCAGTGGGCAGCTGGGAGGAGGTGCTCTTATTCTCCATGGACTTAACAGTGTCCCAGAACTTTTTGGAGTTTGTGTTACAGGAGGCAAATTTCTGCTTGAAAAAGCTAGCCTTGGCTTTCCTAACTGCCAGCGTATATTGGTTCCTGACTTCCTGAAAAGTTGCATATCACGGGGCTGTTCGATGCTAATGCAGAACGCCACAGGATGTTTTTGCGTTGGTCAAGGGCAGTCAGGTCTGGAGAGAACCAAGGGCTATATCTATTCCTGGTTCTAAATTTCTTGAATGGGGCATGCTTATTTAAGATGGTGAGGAAGGCACTTTTAAAGAATAACCAGGCATCCTCTACTGACGGGATGAGGTCAATATCCTTCCAGGATACCCTGGCCAGGTCAATTAGAAAGGCCTGCTCGCTGAAGTGTTTTAGCGAACGTTTAACAGTAAACCCATTACGGATGCAGGCAATGAGGCAGTGATCGCTGAGATCTTGGTTGAAAACAACAGGGGTGTATTTGGAGGGCAAGTTAGTTAGGATTACATCTATAAGGGTTCCCGTGTTTACGGCTTTGGGATTGTACCTCGTAGGTTCAATTATGATTTGTGTGAGGTTGAGGGCATCAAGCTTAGATTGTAGGATGGCCGGGGTGTTAAACATGTCCCAGTTTAGGTCACCTAGCAGCACGAACTCTGAAGATAGATGGGGGGCAATCAGTTCAAATATGGTGTCCAGAGCACAGCTGGGGGCAGAGGGTGGTCTATAGCAAGCGGCAACAGTGAGAGACTTGTTTCTAGAAAGGCAGATTTTTAAAAGTAAAAGTTCAAATTGTTTGGTTACAGACCTGGAAAGCAAGACAGAACTCTGCAGGCTAACACCGCCCCCTTTGGCCATTCTATCTTGTCTGAAGATGTTATAGTTAGGGATGGAAATTTCAGTGTTATTGGTGGTCTTCCTAAGCCAGTATTCAGACACGGCTAGGACATCCGGGTTGGCAGAGTGTGCTAGGGCAGTGAATAAAACTTAGGGAGGAGGCTTCTAATGTTGATATGCATGAAACCAAGGCTTTTACGGTTGCAGAAGTCAACAAATGAGAGGGCTTGGGGAACAGTAGTGGAGCTAGGCACTGCAGGGCCTGGATTAACCTCTATATCACCAGAGGAACAGAGGAGGAGTAGGATAAGGGTACGGCTAAAGGCTATAATGACTGGTCGTCTAGGACGTTCTGAACAGAGAGTAAAAATAACAGGTTTCAGGGGGTGATAAAATAGATTAAAGGCATAATGTACAGACAATGGTATGGTAGGATGTAAATACAGTGGAGGTAAACCTAGGCATTAGGCGGTGATGAAAGAGATAGAAGTCTCTAGAAGCATTTAAACCAGGTGATGTCATCGCATGTGTGGGTGGTGGAACTGATAGATTGGATAAGGTATATTGAGCAGGGCTAGAGGCTCTACAGTGAAATAAGGCAAGAAACACTAACCAGAACAGCAATGGACAAGGCATATTGACATTGAGGAGAGGCATGCTTAGCCTAGTGAACATAAGGGTCAAGTTAGTAGTGAGGCTGGCTGGGGACACGGCGTTTCAGACAGCTAGCCAGGGACCACAAGCTAGCAAAGTCTAGCAGGCCGGCTAACAAAGACGGAGGAAGTCTGTTTATAGCCTCCTCGTGCGTTTCCGTCGGTAGACCAGTCGTGATGGGTCAATGGGGTTCCGTGTGGTGAAGGGGACCAGGCCAGTTGGCAAAAATAGGTAATAGTGTCCCAAGAAATTGTCCGATGGACCTGATTAGCTAGCAGCCGATATGCTCTGGACAGCAAAACGTTAGCAGGCCGCAGTTAGCTGATGGGCGTTCAGGTGACGTCGGGTCGGAGGGCCGGTTGAAATATCTCCCTCGGGCAGATAACATCGGTAGTCCACTTGAGACGCCCCGGTAGGGCTCCACACCGGCAGTAGAAGCGGGTCCGGATAGGAGTTGTAGCCCAGCAGTGTCTGTTGAGATTCTTCAGTCAGCCGGGAGATGAGTCGAGCAAGGGCTAGCTTCAGGCTAATTGGTGTATTGCTCCGAGACTGACGTTAACCGATGGGCACTCAGGTAGCAGCTAGCTAGCTGCAAGATCCAGTTGAAAAATGTCCAACTTGCGGTAGGAATCCGGGGATATGGAGAGAAAAATAAATAAAAATAGGTCCGGTAAGCTCAGGTTTGAGTCGTGTTATACGAGGGGCGAGAGCTTTTCCGAGCTGAAGATTAGCTGATGCCCGCTAGCAATAGTAAGCTAAATACTAATGTTAGCTAGTGAAGTTAGCTAGCATTTGTTGGGTGACTCCAGATTCAAAAAAAAAAAACACAGATCCGCACCACATTGGGTGAGGCAGGTTGCAGGAGAGTGTTTTGAAGTTGAATTTTAGAGAGCACATATAAAAAGATATGTGAAGAAAATATATAAAAATATTATAAAGACGATATTTACACAGGACAGGACGGGACAAGACAAATTACATGTCCGACTGCTACGCCATCTTGGATTGAATGTTTTTCCTCCCATACTTCTACTTTAATTCTATTTGCCAACACAAAGTACTTAACATTCTGTGTAAGAACTCCATTGTGCCACAGATTCATCAAATGTTCCTATATTTCCAACCAATGCAGACATTTTCGGTTTATTATTTTTCTTTCTCACACTTTTCAGACAGTGCCTTACTCCCAGACCCTTTTTTTATTTTCACTCACAGTGACTTTCCCCTGCAGTGAAACTCTTCCTATCCCTTGAGGCTCTCGTTGCTGTGACATCAGAAGCTAGCTAGCATCACTAGATTGGCTCCACGTTTTCTTTGCGTCTTTCTACAGCGAATAAAACAAATTCAACTCTGACTTTCTACCGAAAACAATGAACACAAATGTGAGAATGTTTCTTCCTCGTCGCCACTGTTGTTCAAATCAAATCAAACTTTATTTGTCACGAGTCGAACAAGTGTAGACCTTACCGTGAAATGCTTACTTACAAACCCTAAACCAACAGTGCAGTTCAAGAATAATATTTATCAAATAAACTAAAGTAAAAAATAATAAAAAGTAACACAATAAATTAACTATAACGAAGCTACATACAGGGGGTACCGGTACCGAGTCATTGTGAGGGGGTACAGGTTAGTCCAAGTAATTTGTACATGTAGGTAGGGATGAAGTGACTATGTATCAAATCAAATCAAAGTTTATTTGTCACGTTCGCCAAATACAACAGGTGTAGACCTTACAGTGAAATTCTTACTTACAGGCTCTAACCAACAGTGCAAAAAAGGTAATATGTGAACAATAGGTAAGTAAAGAAATAAAAACAACAGTAAAAAAAGACTGTGAAAACTAACAGTAGCGAGGCTATATACAGTAGCGAGGCTATAACAGTAGCGAGGCTATGTACAGGCACCGGTTAGTCGGGCTGATTGAGGTAGTATGTACATGTAGATATGGTTAAAGTGTCTATACATACATGATAAACAGAGAGTACCAGTAGCGTAAAAGAGGGGTTTGCGGGTAATGGGTGGTGGGTGGCGGGACACAATGCAGATAGCCCGGTTAGCCAATGTGCTGGGGCACTGGTTGGTCGGGCCAATTGAGGTAGTATGTACATGAATGTATAGTTAAAGTGACTATGCATATATGGTTAACAGAGAGTAGCAGAAGCGTTAAAGAGGGGTTGGGGGGGCACACAATACAAATAGTCCGGGTAGCCATGTGATTACCTGTTCAGGAGTCTTATGGCTTGGGGGAAGAAACTGTTGAGAAGCCTTTTTGCCCTAGACTTGGCACTCCGGTACCGCAATACCTACTGTAGCGCATTACGTTCAGATGCCGAGCAGTTGCCATACCAGGCAGTGATGCAACCGTTCATGATGCTCTCGATGGTGCAGCTGTAGAACTTCTTGAGGATCTGGGGACCCATGCCAAGTCTTTTAGTTTCCTGTGGGGGAATAGGCTTTGTCGTGCCTTCTTCACGACTGTCTTTGTGTGTTTGGACCATTCTAGTTTGTTGGTGATGTGGACACCAAGGAACTTGAAGCTCTCAACCTACTCCACTACAGCCCCGTCAATGAGAATGGGGGCGTGCTCGGCCCTCCTTTTCCTGTAGTCCACAATCATCTCTTTAGTCTTGGTTACGTTGACGGATAGATTGTTATTCTGGCACCACACGCTCAGGTCTCTGACCTCCTCTCTATAGGCTGTCTCGTCGTTGTCGATGATCAGGCCTACCACTGTTGTGTCATCTGGAAACTTAATGATGTGTTGGAGTCGTGCCTGGCCATGCAGTCGTGGCTGAACAGAGTACAGGAGGGGACTGACTTACCAGATATAGCTTTTCTGTTCTGCCGGTGCATGGAAAATCCCGCCAACTCTATATTATCCGTGTCGTCGTTCAGCCACGACTCGGTGAAACCTAAGATACTACAGTTTTTAATGTTCCGTTGGTAGGATAATCTTTTTTTTTTTTTTTTTTATGATTGCATGTAGTTTACTCGCTCGTCTACGAATTCTCAGAAGGCAGCCAGACCTCCGCCCCCTTTTTCTCTGTCTTTTCCTCATGCAAATGACGGGGATTTGGGCCTGTTCCCCGGAAAGCAGTCCTTCCTGTCGTACTCGTTAAAGAAAAAAATATTCTTCCAGTTGGAGGTGAGTAATCGCTGTTTGATGTCCAGAAGTTATTTTCGGTCATAAGAGACGGTAGCAGCAACATTATGTTTTGGGCTTCCGAGTGGCGCAGCGGTCTAAAGCACTGCATCTCAGTGCAAGAGGCATCACTACAGTCCCTGGTTCGAATCCTGGCTGTATCACATCTGGCCGTGATTTGGAGTTGCATAGGGCGGCGCACAATTGGCCCAGCATGGTACGGGTTTGGCCGGGGTAGGCCATCATTGTAAATAAGAATTTGTTCTTAACTGACTTGCCTGGTTAAATAAAGGCTAAATGAAAAAACGAACAAACAGTTGGTTAGCAGCACGTAAAACGTCCTCCATCCCCTACGGTGCCATTATATTGTATAGCACACTGTATTACTTATTCAACTGATATAAGGACAGGACATGAGACTGGAGTAGAAATTAACGTGGGCATTGTTTACTCCGTTTCACAGGACAAAACATTCCAAGCATTGCAATGTATGTAAAAAGGGGGTTCTACAGATGCCCTAAAGGGACAAACTAGAATATCAATACACAACAGGCACGCATTAGCGGCTTGTATGCAGCTTGTATGCGTGGAGGCAAGGAGATGCTAAACGTTTTATGTTAATTCATGGTCAATTACATTGAGACCATCAGTCTTTTGGAAGACAATAAACTACTGACAAAATTCCAGGACCGCCACAGCCCTAGTTGAAATGCAATGTTAAGTTCAAATCTCCCATCATATCAAAGCCAATATGACACCAATGTCGATGAAAAATGTCAAATAAAATCTAATAAATTTGTATTGGTCACATACACATGGTTAGCAGATGTTAATGTGAGTGTTTCTAGTTCTGACCATGCAGTAAAATCTAACAAGTAATCTAACAAATTCACAACAACTAACTTATACACACAAATGTAAAGGGATGAATAAGAATATGTACATATAAATATACGGCTGAGCGATGGCGTGCGGCATATGCAAGATGCAGTAGATGGTGTAGAATACAGTATATACATATGAGATGAGTAATGTAGGATATGTGAACATTATTAAAGTGGCGTTATTTAAAGTGACTAGTGATACTTTTATTGAGTATGTTTATTTAAGTGGCCAGAGATTTGAGTCTGTATGTTGGCAGCAGCCACGCTGTGTTAGTGATGGCTGTTTAACAGTCTGATGGCCTTGAGGTAGAAGCTGTTTTTCAGTCTCTCGGTCCCAGCACTGATGCACCTGTACTGACCTCGCCTTCTGGATGATAGCGGGGTGAACAGGCAGCGGCTCAGGTGGTTGTTGTCCTTCATGATCTTTTTGGTCTTTCTGTGACATCGGGCAAGTAGTTTGCCCCCGGTGATGCGTTGTGCAGACCGCATTACCCTCTGGAGCGCCTTGCGGTTGAGGGAGGTGCAATTGCCGTACCAGGCGGTGATACAGCCCGACAGGATGCTCTCGATTGTGCATCTGTAGAAGTTTGTGAGTGTTTTAGATGACAAGCCAAATTTCTTCAGAATCCTGTGGTTGAAGAGGCGCTTTGCACCTTCTTCGCCATGCTGTCTGTGTGGGTGGACCATTTCAGTTTGTCCGTGATGTGTACGCCGAGGAACTTAAAACGTTCCAACTTCTCCACCCATGTCCTGTCGATCAACTCCTTTGTTTTGTTAATGTTGAGTGAGAGGTTATTTTCCTGACATCACACTCCGAGGGCCCTCACCTCCTCCCTGTAGGCTGTCTCGTCATTGTTGGTAACCAGGCCTACCACTGTAGTGTTGTCTGCAAACTTGATGATTGAGTTGGAAGCTTGCATGGCCACGCAGTCATGGGTGAACAGGGAGTACAGGAGAGGGCTGAGAACACACCCATGTGGGGTGCCAGTGTTGAAGATCAGCAGGTTGGAGATGTTGTTTCCTACCTTCAACACCTGGGGGCGGCCCGTCAGAAAGTCCAGGACAGGGCTGGGTCGAGACCCAGGGTCTCGAGCTTAATTACGAGTTTGGAGGGTACTATGGCGTTAAATGCTGAGCTGTAGTCGATGAACAGCATTCTTACATAGGTATTCCTCTTGTCCAGATGGGATAGGGAAGTGTGCAGTGTGAAGGCGATTGCATCGTCAGTGGACCTATTGGGGTGGTAAGCAAATTGGAGTGGGTCTAGGGTATCAGATAGGATGGAGGTGATATGATCCTTGACTAGTCTCTCAAAGCACTTCATGATGACAGAAGTGAGTGCTACGGGGTGATAGTCATTTAGTTCAGTTACCTTAGCTTTCTTGGGAACAGGAACAATGATGGACATCTTGAAGCATGTGGGAACAGCAGACTGGGATATGGAGAGATTGAATATGTCCGTAAACACGTCCGTGGTCTGCGCATGCTCTGAGGACACGGCTAGGGATGCAGTCTGGGCCGGCAGTCTTGCGAGGGTTAACACGTTTAAATGTTTTACTCATGTTGGCCACGGAGAAGGAGAGCCCACAGGCTTGGGTAGCAGGCCGTGTCAGTGGCACTGTATTGTCCTCAAAGCGAGCAAAGAAGTTGTTTAATTTGTCTGGGAGCAAGACGTCGATGTCCGCAAGGGGCTGGTTTTCTTCCGTGATTGACTGTAGACCCTGCCACATAAGTCTTGTGTTTGAGCCGTTGAATTGCGACTCTACTTTGTCAAATTGATTGAAGGTACACAACACACTCCCTGCCTCTTGTCATGATCCGTCCGACCGGTACCGAATTTTTTATAGGGTCATTATCATTAGGGTCATCGGAGCCTAGCTCAAATTCTAGACTTCGGATTAAAATGAGGCTACAGAGTCCATAAGGTGACAATTAGATTTGGACTGAATACATTTGTTTGTAGATGAAACAGTTTTTATTCAATTCACAATTTTTCGCTCTCACATGCACTTTTCTGCCCAATAAAAACCAACGATATGCAACCTTTTTGTAGCATTTCTGACAACCCTAACATATTTTCAGCTGAATCTCAGAGTTGTAAACCGGTCAAACAGCTCAGTTGCTGCAGAACAGCAACTAGCTAGTAGAAGGCTAGCAGCTGTAGCTAGCTAGCTAACACCAGTTGAATAATAATAATAACATATGCCATTTAGCAGATGCTTTTATCCAAAGCGACTTAGTCATGCATGCATACATTTTACGTATTGGTGGTCCCAGGAATTGAACCCACTACCCTGGAATTACACGTGTTTGCTCTACCAACTGAACTCCAAAGTACAAAGTATAAGAGGCAAAAGAAAGGTTGGTAGCTAGATAGGTATATTTTTCGATGGAAGGTTTTTCATATGGCGGAAGGCAGTCATCTGTGTAAACTGCTGACCTGGACACTTGTGTGTAATCAGAGCACAAACAAATAAGCTAGCGAACCTCCTTGGTTGCTATTATAGCAAGTTAGATACACCAAACTTTGGGAAAACTGCCACACTGCTAATGTATAATACATGCACACAACAGACAGACACTGTTAGATGATCCAGAAAAATTCTAGCACTTACCTTATGCATTAATTAAGTCTGCTTCCTCCTCTGTCAATGAACATTTATTATTGTCATTATGATCCAAATGTCTTACGCTGACTGATCAACAGTGTCAAGTTTCTTTTCATTGTGTTACGCTGACTGATCAACACAGTGTCAAGTTACTTTTCATTGTGTTATGCTGACTGAACACAGTGTCAAGTTCCTTTTCATTGTGTTACGCTGACTGATCAACACAGTGTCAAGTTACTTTTCATTGTGTTATGCTGACCGATCAACAAAGTGTTACGATGACTGATCAACACAGTGTCAAGTTCCTTTTCATTGTTTTACGCTGACTGATCAACAGTGTCAAGTTACTTTTCATTGTGTTACGCTGACTGATCAACACAGTGTCAAGTTACTTTTCAGTGTTACGCTGACTGATCAACAGTGTCAAGTTACTTTTCATTGTGTTACGCGGACATATCAACACAGTGTCAAGTTACTTTCATTGTGTTAAGCTGACCGATCAGCACAGTGTTAAGCTGACTGATCAACACAGTGTCAAGTTACTTTTCATTGTGTTACGCTGACATATCAACACAGTGTCAAGTTACCTTTCATTGTGTTATGCTGACCGATCAACACAGTGTTAAGCTGACTGATCAACACAGTGTCAAGTTACTTTTCATTGTGTCACGCTGACTGATCAACACAGTGTCAAGTTACTTTTCATTGTGTTACGCTGACTGATCAACAGTGTCAAGTTACTTTTCATTGTGTTACGCTGACTGATCAAGAGTGTCAAGTTACTTTTCATTGTGTTACGCTGACTGATCAACAGTGTCAAGTTACTTTTCATTGTGTTAAGCTGACTGATCAACACAGTGTCAAGTTACTTTTCATTGTGATATGCTGACTGAACACAGTGTCAAGTTCCTTTTCATTGTGTTACGCTGACTGATCAACACAGTGTCAAGTTACTTTTCATTGTGTTACGCTGACTGATCAACACAGTGTCAAGTTACTTTTCATTGTGTTACGCTGACTGATCAACATTGTCAAGTTACTTTTCATTGTGTTACGCTGACTGATCAACAGTGTCAAGATACTTTGCATTGTGTTACACTGACTGATCAACACAGTGTCAAGTTACTTTTCATTGTGTTATGCTGACTGATCAACACAGTGTCAAGTTACTTTTCATTGTGATACGCTGACTGATCAACACAGTGTCAAGTTACTTTTCATTGTGTTACGCTGACTGATCAACACAGTGTCAAGTTACTTTTCATTGTGTTACGCTGACTGATCAACACAGTGTCAAGTTACTTTTCATTGTGTTACGCTGACTGATCAACACAGTGTCAAGTTACTTTTCATTGTGTTATGCTGACCGATCAACACAGTGTTACGCTGACAGATCAACACAGTGTCAAGTTACTTTTCATTGTGTTACGCTGACTGATCAACCAATTGTCAAGTTACTTTTCATTGTGTTATGCTGACCGATCAACACAGTGTTACGCTGACTGATCAACACAGTGTCAAGTTACTTTTCATTGTGTTACGCTGACTGAACACAGTGTCAAGTTACTTTTCATTGTGTTACGCTGACTGATCAACACAGTGTCAAGTTACTTTTCATTGTGTTATGCTGACTGATCAACACAGTTTCAAGTTACTTTTCATTGTGTTATGCTGACCGATCAACACAGTGTTACGCTGACTGATCAACACAGTGTCAAGTTACTTTTCATTGTGTTATGCTGACTGAACACAGTGTCACGTTCCTTTTCATTGTGTTACGCTGACTGATCAACAGAGTGTCAAGTTACTTTTCATTGTGTTACGCTGACTGATCAACAGTGTCAAGTTACTTTTCATTGTGTTACGCTGACTGATCAACACAGTGTCAAGTTACTTTTCATTGTGTTACGCTGACTGATCTACAGTGTCAGGTTACTTTTCATTGTGTTACGCTGACTGATCAACACAGTGTCAAGTTACTTTTCATTGTGTTACGCTAACTGATCAACACAGTGTCAAGTTACTTTTCATTGTGTTATGCTGACTGAACACGTTGTCACGTTCCTTTTCATTGTGTTACGCTGACTGATCAACAGAGTGTCAAGTTACTTTTCATTGTGTTACGCTGACTGATCACCACAGTGTTAAGTTACTTTTCATTGTGTTACACTGACTGATCAACAGTGTCAAATTACTTTTCATTGTGTTACGCTAACTGATCAACAGTGTCAAGTTACTTTTCATTGTGTTAAGCTGACTGATCAACAGTGTCAAGTTACTTTTCATTGTGTTACGCTGACTGATCAACACAGTGTCAAGTTACTTTTCATTGTGTTACGCTGACTGATCTACAGTGTCAGGTTACTTTTCATTGTGTTACGCTGACTGATCAACACAGTGTCAAGTTACTTTTCATTGTGTTACGCTGACTGATCAACACAGTGTCAAGTTACTTTTCATTGTGTTATGCTGACTGAACACAGTGTCACGTTCCTTTTCATTGTGTTACGCTAACTGATCAACAGTGTCAAGTTACTTTTCATTGTGTTACGCTGACTGATCAACAGTGTCAAGTTACTTTTCATTGTGTTACGCTGACATATCAACACAGTGTCAAGTTACTTTCATTGTGTTATGCTGACCGATCAGCACAGTGTTAAGCTGACTGATCAACACAGTGTCAAGTTACTTTTCATTGTGTCACGCTGACTGATCAAAACAGTGTCAAGTTACTTTTCATTGTGTTACGCTGACTGATCAACACAGTGTCAAGTTACTTTTCATTGTGTTATGCTGACCGATCAACAAAGTGTTACGATGACTGATCAACACAGTGTCAAGTTACTTTTCATTGTTTTACGCTGACTGATCAACACAGTGTCAAGTTACTTTTCATTGTGTTACGCTGACTGATCAACAGTGTCAAGTTACTTTTCATTGTGTTACGCTGACTGATCAAGAGTGTCAAGTTACTTTTCATTGTGTTACGCTGACTGATCAACAGTGTCAAGTTACTTTTCATTGTGTTAAGCTGACTGATCAACACAGTGTCAAGTTACTTTTCATTGTGATATGCTGACTGAACACAGTGTCAAGTTCCTTTTCATTGTGTTACGCTGACATATCAACACAGTGTCAAGTTACCTTTCATTGTGTTATGCTGACCGATCAACACAGTGTTAAGCTGACTGATCAACACAGTGTCAAGTTACTTTTCATTGTTTTACGCTGACTGATCAACACAGTGTCAAGTTACTTTTCATTGTGTTTCGCTGACTGATCAACAGTGTCAAGTTACTTTTCATTGTGATATGCTGACTGAACACAGTGTCAAGTTCCTTTTCATTGTGTTACGCTGACTGATCAACACAGTGTCAAGTTACTTTTCATTGTGTTACGCTGACTGATCAACATTGTCAAGTTACTTTTCATTGTGTTACGCTGACTGATCAACAGTGTCAAGATACTTTGCATTGTGTTACGCTGACTGATCAACACAGTGTCAAGTTACTTTTCATTGTGTTATGCTGACTGATCAACACAGTGTCAAGTTACTTTTCATTGTGATACGCTGACTGATCAACACAGTGTCAAGTTACTTTTCATTGTGTTACGCTGACTGATCAACACAGTGTCAAGTTACTTTTCATTGTGTTACGCTGACTGATCAACACAGTGTCAAGTTACTTTTCATTGTGTTACGCTGACTGATCAACACAGTGTCAAGTTACTTTTCATTGTGTTATGCTGATCGATCAACACAGTGTTACGCTGACAGATCAACACAGTGTCAAGTTACTTTTCATTGTGTTACGCTGACTGATCAACCAATTGTCAAGTTACTTTTCATTGTGTTATGCTGACCGATCAACACAGTGTTACG
This sequence comes from Brachymystax lenok tsinlingensis, assembly GCA_030435695.1. Taxonomy (NCBI): domain Eukaryota; kingdom Metazoa; phylum Chordata; class Actinopteri; order Salmoniformes; family Salmonidae; genus Brachymystax; species Brachymystax lenok. Next base: position 90,683,089 of record CM059819.1, read on the forward strand.
CTGACTGATCAACACAGTGTCAAGTTACTTTTCATTGTGTTATGCTGACTGAACACAGTGTCAAGTTCCTTTTCATTGTGTTACGCTGACTGATCAACAGTGTCAAGTTACTTTTCATTGTGTTACGCTGACTGATCACCACAGTGTTAAGTTACTTTTCATTGTGTTACACTGACTGATCAACAGTGTCAAGTTACTTTTCATTGTGTTACGCTAACTGATCAACAGTGTCAAGTTACTTTTCATTGTGTTACGCTGACTGATCAACAGTGTCAAGTTACTTTTCATTGTGTTACGCTGACTGATCAACACAGTGTCAAGTTACTTTTCATTGTGTTACGCTGACTGATCTACAGTGTCAAGTTACTTTTCATTGTGTTACGCTGACTGATCAACAGTGTCAAGATACTTTGCATTGTGTTACGCTGACTGATCAACACAGTGTCAAGTTACTTTTCATTGTGTTATGCTGACTGATCAACACAGTGTCAAGTTACTTTTCATTGTGATACGCTGACTGATCAACACAGTGTCAAGTTACTTTTCATTGTGTTACGCTGACTGATCAACACAGTGTCAAGTTACTTTTCATTGTGTTACGCTGACTGATCAACACAGTGTCAAGTTACTTTTCATTGTGTTACGCTGACTGATCAACACAGTGTCAAGTTACTTTTCATTGTGTTATGCTGACCGATCAACACAGTGTTACGCTGACAGATCAACACAGTGTCAAGTTACTTTTCATTGTGTTACGCTGACTGATCAACCAATTGTCAAGTTACTTTTCATTGTGTTATGCTGACCGATCAACACAGTGTTACGCTGACTGATCAACACAGTGTCAAGTTACTTTTCATTGTGTTATGCTGACTGAACACAGTGTCAAGTTCCTTTTCATTGTGTTACGCTGACTGATCAACAGTGTCAAGTTACTTTTCATTGTGTTACGCTGACTGATCACCACAGTGTTAAGTTACTTTTCATTGTGTTACACTGACTGATCAACAGTGTCAAGTTACTTTTCATTGTGTTACGCTAACTGATCAACAGTGTCAAGTTACTTTTCATTGTGTTACGCTGACTGATCAACAGTGTCAAGTTACTTTTCATTGTGTTACGCTGACTGATCAACACAGTGTCAAGTTACTTTTCATTGTGTTACGCTGACTGATCTACAGTGTCAAGTTACTTTTCATTGTGTTACGTTGACTGATCAACACAGTGTCAAGTTACTTTTCATTGTGTTACGCTGACTGATCAACACAGTGTCAAGTTACTTTTCATTGTGTTACGCTGACTGATCAACAGTGTTACGCTGACTGATTAACACAGTGTCAAGTTACTTTTCATTGTGTTACGCTGACTGAACACAGTGTCAAGTTCCTTTTCATTGTGTTACGCTGACTGATCTACAGTGTCAAGTTACTTTTCATTGTGTTACGCTGACTGATCAACACAGTGTCAAGTTACTTTTCATTGTGTTACGCTGACTGATCAACAGTGTCAAGTTACTTTTCATTGTGTTATGCTGACCGATCAACACAGTGTTACACTGACTGATCAACACAGTGTCAAGTTACTTTTCATTGTGTTACGCTGACTGAACACAGTGTCAAGTTCCTTTTCATTGTGTTACGCTGACTGATCAACAGAGTGTCAAGTTACTTTTCATTGTGTTACGCTGACTGATCAACACAGTGTCAAGTTACTTTTCATTGTGTTATGCTGACTGATCAACAAAGTGTCAAGTTACTTTTCATTGTGTTATGCTGACCGATCAACACAGTGTTACGCTGACTGATCAACACAGTGTCAAGTTACTTTTCATTGTGTTATGCTGACTGAACAGTGTCAAGTTCCTTTTCATTGTGTTACGCTGACTGATCACCACAGTGTTAAGTTACTTTTCATTGTGTTACACTGACTGATCAACAGTGTCAAATTACTTTTCATTGTGTTACGCTAACTGATCAACAGTGTCAAGTTACTTTTCATTGTGTTACGCTGACTGATCAACACAGTGTCAAGTTACTTTTCATTGTGTTACGCTGACTGATCAACACAGTGTCAAGTTACTTTTCATTGTGATACGCTGACTGATCAACACAGTGTCAAGTTACTTTTCATTGTGTTACGCTGACTGATCAACACAGTGTCAAGTTACTTTTCATTGTGTTACGCTGACTGATCAACACAGTGTCAAGTTACTTTTCATTGTGTTACGCTGACTGATCAACACAGTGTCAAGTTACTTTTCATTGTGTTATGCTGACCGATCAACACAGTGTTACGCTGACAGATCAACACAGTGTCAAGTTACTTTTCATTGTGTTACGCTGACTGATCAACCAATTGTCAAGTTACTTTTCATTGTGTTATGCTGACCGATCAACACAGTGTTACGCTGACTGATCAACACAGTGTCAAGTTACTTTTCATTGTGTTACGCTGACTGAACACAGTGTCAAGTTCCTTTTCATTGTGTTACGCTGACTGATCAACAGAGTGTCAAGTTACTTTTCATTGTGTTACGCTGACTGATCAACACAGTGTCAAGTTACTTTTCATTGTGTTATGCTGACTGATCAACACAGTGTCAAGTTACTTTTCATTGTGTTATGCTGACCGATCAACACAGTGTTACGCTGACTGATCAACACAGTGTCAAGTTACTTTTCATTGTGTTATGCTGACTGAACACAGTGTCAAGTTCCTTTTCATTGTGTTACGCTGACTGATCAACAGAGTGTCAAGTTACTTTTCATTGTGTTACGCTGACTGATCACCACAGTGTTAAGTTGCTTTTCATTGTGTTACACTGACTGATCAACAGTGTCAAATTACTTTTCATTGTGTTACGCTAACTGATCAACAGTGTCAAGTTACTTTTCATTGTGTTACGCTGACTGATCAACAGTGTCAAGTTACTTTTCATTGTGTTACGCTGACTGATCTACAGTGTCAAGTTACTTTTCATTGTGTTACGCTGACTGATCAACACAGTGTCAAGTTACTTTTCATTGTGTTACGCTGACTGATCAACAGTGTCAAGTTACTTTTCATTGTATTATGCTGACCGATCAACACAGTGTTACACTGACTGATCAACACAGTGTCAAGTTACTTTTCATTGTGTTACGCTGACTGAACACAGTGTCAAGTTACTTTTCATTGTGTTACGCTGACTGATCAACACAGTGTCAAGTTACTTTTCATTGTGTTATGCTGACTGGATCAACACAGTGTCAAGTTAATTTTCATTGTGTTATGCTGACCGATCAACACAATGTTACGCTGACTGATCAACACAGTGTCAAGTTACTTTTCATTGTGTTATGCTGACTGAACACAGTGTCAAGTTACTTTTCATTGTGTTACGCTGACTGATCACCACAGTTTTATGTTACTTTTCATTGTGTTACACTGACTGATCAACAGTGTTATGTTACTTTTCATTGTGTTACACTAACTGATCAACAGTGTCAAGTTACTTTTCATTGTGTTACGCTGACTGATCAACAGTGTCAAGTTACTTTTCATTGTGTTACGCTGACTGATCAACACAGTGTCAAGTTACTTTTCATTGTGTTACGCTGACTGATCTACAGTGTCAAGTTACTTTTCATTGTGTTACGCTGACTGATCAACACAGTGTCAAGTTACTTTTCATTGTGTTACGCTGACTGATCAACAGTGTTACGCTGACTGATCAACACAGTGTCAAGTTACTTTTCATTGTGTTACGCTGACTGATCAACAGTGTCAAGTTACTTTTCATTGTGTTACGCCTGACATATCAACACAGTGTCAAGTTACTTTCATTGTGTTATGCTGACCGATCAGCACAGTGTTAAGCTGACTGATCAACACAGTGTCAAGTTCCTTTTCATTGTGTTACGCTGACATATCAACACAGTGTCAAGTTACCTTTCATTGTGTTATGCTGACCGATCAACACAGTGTTAAGCTGACTGATCAACACAGTGTCAAGTTACTTTTCATTGTGTCACGCTGACTGATCAACACAGTGTCAAGTTACTTTTCATTGTGTTACGCTGACTGATCAACAGTGTCAAGTTACTTTTCATTGTGTTACGCTGACTGATCAAGAGTGTCAAGTTACTTTTCATTGTGTTACGCTGACTGATCAACAGTGTCAAGTTACTTTTCATTGTGTTAAGCTGACTGATCAACACAGTGTCAAGTTACTTTTCATTGTGATATGCTGACTGAACACAGTGTCAAGTTCCTTTTCATTGTGTTACGCTGACTGATCAACACAGTGTCAAGTTACTTTTCATTGTGTTACGCTGACTGATCAACACAGTGTCAAGTTACTTTTCATTGTGTTACGCTGACTGATCAACAGTGTCAAGTTACTTTTCATTGTGTTACGCTGACTGATCAACAGTGTCAAGATACTTTGCATTGTGTTACACTGACTGATCAACACAGTGTCACGTTACTTTTCATTGTGTTATGCTGACTGATCAACACAGTGTCAAGTTACTTTTCATTGTGTTATGCTGACCGATCAACACAGTGTTACGCTGACTGATCAACACAGTGTCAAGTTACTTTTCATTGTGATACGCTGACTGATCAACACAGTGTCAAATTACTTTTCATTGTGTTACGCTGACTGATCAACACAGTGTCAAGTTACTTTTCATTGTGTTACGCTGACTGATCAACACAGTGTCAAGTTACTTTTCATTGTGTTATGCTGACCGATCAACACAGTGTTACGCTGACTGATCAACACAGTGTCAAGTTACTTTTCATTGTGTTATGCTGACTGAACACAGTGTCAAGTTCCTTTTCATTGTGTTACGCTGACTGATCAACAGAGTGTCAAGTTACTTTTCATTGTGTTACGCTGACTGATCAACACAGTGTTAAGTTACTTTTCATTGTGTTACACTGACTGGATCAACAGTGTCAAATTACTTTTCATTGTGTTACGCTAACTGATCAACAGTGTCAAGTTACTTTTCATTGTGTCACGCTGACTGATCAACAGTGTCAAGTTACTTTTCATTGTGTTACGCTGACTGATCAACACAGTGTCAAGTTACTTTTCATTGTGTTACGCTGACTGATCTACAGTGTCAAGTTACTTTTCATTGTGTTACGCTGACTGATCAACACAGTGTCAAGTTACTTTTCATTGTGTTACGCTGACTGATCAACACAGTGTTAAGTTACTTTTCATTGTGTTACGCTGACATATCAACAGTGTCAAGTTACCTTTCATTGTGTTATGCTGACCGATCAACACAGTGTTAAGGTGACTGATCAACACAGTGTCAAGTTACTTTTCATTGTGTCACGCTGACTGATCAACAGTGTCAAGTCACTTTTCATTGTGTTACGCTGACTAATCAACAGTGTCAAGTTACTTTTCATTGTGTTACGCTGACTGATCAACAGTGTCAAGTTACTTTTCATTGTGTTAAGCTGACTGATCAACACAGTGTCAAGTTACTTTTCATTGTGTTACGCTGACTGATCAACACAGTGTCAAGTTACTTTTCATTGTGTTACGCTGACTGATCAACACAGTTTCAAGTTACTTTTCATTGTGTTATGCTGACAGATCAACACAGTGTTACGCTGACAGATCAACACAGTGTCAAGTTACTTTTCATTGTGTTACGCTGACTGATCAACACAGTGTTATGCTGACTGATCAACACAGTGTCAAGTTACTTTTCATTGTGTTATGCTGACTGAACACAGTGTCAAGTTCCTTTTCATTGTGTTATGCTGACTGAACACAGTGTCAAGTTACTTTTCATTGTGTTACGCTGACTGATCTACAGTGTCAAGTTACTTTTCATTGTGTTACGCTGACTGATCAACAGTGTCAAGTTACTTTTCATTGTGTTACGCTGACTGATCAACACAGTGTCAAGTTACTTTTCATTGTGTTATGCTGACCGATCAACACAGTGTTACGCTGACTGATCAACACAGTGTCAAGTTACTTTTCATTGTGTTACGCTGACTGATCAAGAGTGTCAAGTTACTTTTCATTGTGTTACGCTGACTGATCAACAGTGTCAAGTTACTTTTCATTGTGTTAAGCTGACTGATCAACACAGTGTCAAGTTACTTTTCATTGTGATATGCTGACTGAACACAGTGTCAAGTTCCTTTTCATTGTGTTACGCTGACATATCAACACAGTGTCAAGTTACCTTTCATTGTGTTATGCTGACCGATCAACACAGTGTTAAGCTGACTGATCAACACAGTGTCAAGTTACTTTTCATTGTTTTACGCTGACTGATCAACACAGTGTCAAGTTACTTTTCATTGTGTTTCGCTGACTGATCAACAGTGTCAAGTTACTTTTCATTGTGATATGCTGACTGAACACAGTGTCAAGTTCCTTTTCATTGTGTTACGCTGACTGATCAACACAGTGTCAAGTTACTTTTCATTGTGTTACGCTGACTGATCAACATTGTCAAGTTACTTTTCATTGTGTTACGCTGACTGATCAACAGTGTCAAGATACTTTGCATTGTGTTACGCTGACTGATCAACACAGTGTCAAGTTACTTTTCATTGTGTTATGCTGACTGATCAACACAGTGTCAAGTTACTTTTCATTGTGATACGCTGACTGATCAACACAGTGTCAAGTTACTTTTCATTGTGTTACGCTGACTGATCAACACAGTGTCAAGTTACTTTTCATTGTGTTACGCTGACTGATCAACACAGTGTCAAGTTACTTTTCATTGTGTTACGCTGACTGATCAACACAGTGTCAAGTTACTTTTCATTGTGTTATGCTGATCGATCAACACAGTGTTACGCTGACAGATCAACACAGTGTCAAGTTACTTTTCATTGTGTTACGCTGACTGATCAACCAATTGTCAAGTTACTTTTCATTGTGTTATGCTGACCGATCAACACAGTGTTACGCTGACTGATCAACACAGTGTCAAGTTACTTTTCATTGTGTTATGCTGACTGAACACAGTGTCAAGTTCCTTTTCATTGTGTTACGCTGACTGATCAACAGTGTCAAGTTACTTTTCATTGTGTTACGCTGACTGATCACCACAGTGTTAAGTTACTTTTCATTGTGTTACACTGACTGATCAACAGTGTCAAGTTACTTTTCATTGTGTTACGCTAACTGATCAACATTGTCAAGTTACTTTTCATTGTGTTACGCTGACTGATCAACAGTGTCAAGTTACTTTTCATTGTGTTACGCTGACTGATCAACACAGTGTCAAGTTACTTTTCATTGTGTTACGCTGACTGATCTACAGTGTCAAGTTACTTTTCATTGTGTTACGCTGACTGATCAACAGTGTCAAGATACTTTGCATTGTGTTACGCTGACTGATCAACACAGTGTCAAGTTACTTTTCATTGTGTTATGCTGACTGATCAACACAGTGTCAAGTTACTTTTCATTGTGATACGCTGACTGATCAACACAGTGTCAAGTTACTTTTCATTGTGTTACGCTGACTGATCAACACAGTGTCAAGTTACTTTTCATTGTGTTACGCTGACTGATCAACACAGTGTCAAGTTACTTTTCATTGTGTTACGCTGACTGATCAACACAGTGTCAAGTTACTTTTCATTGTGTTATGCTGACCGATCAACACAGTGTTACGCTGACAGATCAACACAGTGTCAAGTTACTTTTCATTGTGTTACGCTGACTGATCAACCAATTGTCAAGTTACTTTTCATTGTGTTATGCTGACCGATCAACACAGTGTTACGCTGACTGATCAACACAGTGTCAAGTTACTTTTCATTGTGTTATGCTGACTGAACACAGTGTCAAGTTCCTTTTCATTGTGTTACGCTGACTGATCAACAGTGTCAAGTTACTTTTCATTGTGTTACGCTGACTGATCAACACAGTGTCAAGTTACTTTTCATTGTGTTACGCTGACTGATCTACAGTGTCAAGTTACTTTTCATTGTGTTACGTTGACTGATCAACACAGTGTCAAGTTACTTTTCATTGTGTTACGCTGACTGATCAACACAGTGTCAAGTTACTTTTCATTGTGTTACGCTGACTGATCAACAGTGTTACGCTGACTGATTAACACAGTGTCAAGTTACTTTTCATTGTGTTACGCTGACTGAACACAGTGTCAAGTTCCTTTTCATTGTGTTACGCTGACTGATCTACAGTGTCAAGTTACTTTTCATTGTGTTACGCTGACTGATCAACACAGTGTCAAGTTACTTTTCATTGTGTTACGCTGACTGATCAACAGTGTCAAGTTACTTTTCATTGTGTTATGCTGACCGATCAACACAGTGTTACACTGACTGATCAACACAGTGTCAAGTTACTTTTCATTGTGTTACGCTGACTGAACACAGTGTCAAGTTCCTTTTCATTGTGTTACGCTGACTGATCAACAGTGTCAAGTTACTTTTCATTGTGTTACGCTGACTGATCAACACAGTGTCAAGTTACTTTTCATTGTGTTATGCTGACTGATCAACAAAGTGTCAAGTTACTTTTCATTGTGTTATGCTGACCGATCAACACAGTGTTACGCTGACTGATCAACACAGTGTCAAGTTACTTTTCATTGTGTTATGCTGACTGAACAGTGTCAAGTTCCTTTTCATTGTGTTACGCTGACTGATCACCACAGTGTTAAGTTACTTTTCATTGTGTTACACTGACTGATCAACAGTGTCAAATTACTTTTCATTGTGTTACGCTTAACTGATCAACAGTGTCAAGTTACTTTTCATTGTGTTACGCTGACTGATCAACACAGTGTCAAGTTACTTTTCATTGTGTTACGCTGACTGATCAACACAGTGTCAAGTTACTTTTCATTGTGTTACGCTGACTGATCAACACAGTGTCAAGTTACTTTTCATTGTGATACGCTGACTGATCAACACAGTGTCAAGTTACTTTTCATTGTGTTACGCTGACTGATCAACACAGTGTCAAGTTACTTTTCATTGTGTTACGCTGACTGATCAACACAGTGTCAAGTTACTTTTCATTGTGTTACGCTGACTGATCAACACAGTGTCAAGTTACTTTTCATTGTGTTATGCTGACCGATCAACACAGTGTTACGCTGACAGATCAACACAGTGTCAAGTTACTTTTCATTGTGTTACGCTGACTGATCAACCAATTGTCAAGTTACTTTTCATTGTGTTATGCTGACCGATCAACACAGTGTTACGCTGACTGATCAACACAGTGTCAAGTTACTTTTCATTGTGTTACGCTGACTGAACACAGTGTCAAGTTCCTTTTCATTGTGTTACGCTGACTGATCAACAGAGTGTCAAGTTACTTTTCATTGTGTTACGCTGACTGATCAACACAGTGTCAAGTTACTTTTCATTGTGTTATGCTGACTGATCAACACAGTGTCAAGTTACTTTTCATTGTGTTATGCTGACCGATCAACACAGTGTTACGCTGACTGATCAACACAGTGTCAAGTTACTTTTCATTGTGTTATGCTGACTGAACACAGTGTCAAGTTCCTTTTCATTGTGTTACGCTGACTGATCAACAGAGTGTCAAGTTACTTTTCATTGTGTTACGCTGACTGATCACCACAGTGTTAAGTTGCTTTTCATTGTGTTACACTGACTGATCAACAGTGTCAAATTACTTTTCATTGTGTTACGCTAACTGATCAACAGTGTCAAGTTACTTTTCATTGTGTTACGCTGACTGATCAACAGTGTCAAGTTACTTTTCATTGTGTTACGCTGACTGATCTACAGTGTCAAGTTACTTTTCATTGTGTTACGCTGACTGATCAACACAGTGTCAAGTTACTTTTCATTGTGTTACGCTGACTGATCAACAGTGTCAAGTTACTTTTCATTGTATTATGCTGACCGATCAACACAGTGTTACACTGACTGATCAACACAGTGTCAAGTTACTTTTCATTGTGTTACGCTGACTGAACACAGTGTCAAGTTACTTTTCATTGTGTTACGCTGACTGATCAACACAGTGTCAAGTTACTTTTCATTGTGTTATGCTGACTGATCAACACAGTGTCAAGTTAATTTTCATTGTGTTATGCTGACCGATCAACACAATGTTACGCTGACTGATCAACACAGTGTCAAGTTACTTTTCATTGTGTTATGCTGACTGAACACAGTGTCAAGTTACTTTTCATTGTGTTACGCTGACTGATCACCACAGTTTTATGTTACTTTTCATTGTGTTACACTGACTGATCAACAGTGTTATGTTACTTTTCATTGTGTTACACTAACTGATCAACAGTGTCAAGTTACTTTTCATTGTGTTACGCTGACTGATCAACAGTGTCAAGTTACTTTTCATTGTGTTACGCTGACTGATCAACACAGTGTCAAGTTACTTTTCATTGTGTTACGCTGACTGATCTACAGTGTCAAGTTACTTTTCATTGTGTTACGCTGACTGATCAACACAGTGTCAAGTTACTTTTCATTGTGTTACGCTGACTGATCAACAGTGTTACGCTGACTGATCAACACAGTGTCAAGTTACTTTTCATTGTGTTACGCTGACTGATCAACAGTGTCAAGTTACTTTTCATTGTGTTACGCTGACATATCAACACAGTGTCAAGTTACTTTCATTGTGTTATGCTGACCGATCAGCACAGTGTTAAGCTGACTGATCAACACAGTGTCAAGTTCCTTTTCATTGTGTTACGCTGACATATCAACACAGTGTCAAGTTACCTTTCATTGTGTTATGCTGACCGATCAACACAGTGTTAAGCTGACTGATCAACACAGTGTCAAGTTACTTTTCATTGTGTCACGCTGACTGATCAACACAGTGTCAAGTTACTTTTCATTGTGTTACGCTGACTGATCAACAGTGTCAAGTTACTTTTCATTGTGTTACGCTGACTGATCAAGAGTGTCAAGTTACTTTTCATTGTGTTACGCTGACTGATCAACAGTGTCAAGTTACTTTTCATTGTGTTAAGCTGACTGATCAACACAGTGTCAAGTTACTTTTCATTGTGATATGCTGACTGAACACAGTGTCAAGTTCCTTTTCATTGTGTTACGCTGACTGATCAACACAGTGTCAAGTTACTTTTCATTGTGTTACGCTGACTGATCAACACAGTGTCAAGTTACTTTTCATTGTGTTACGCTGACTGATCAACAGTGTCAAGTTACTTTTCATTGTGTTACGCTGACTGATCAACAGTGTCAAGATACTTTGCATTGTGTTACACTGACTGATCAACACAGTGTCACGTTACTTTTCATTGTGTTATGCTGACTGATCAACACAGTGTCAAGTTACTTTTCATTGTGTTATGCTGACCGATCAACACAGTGTTACGCTGACTGATCAACACAGTGTCAAGTTACTTTTCATTGTGATACGCTGACTGATCAACACAGTGTCAAATTACTTTTCATTGTGTTACGCTGACTGATCAACACAGTGTCAAGTTACTTTTCATTGTGTTACGCTGACTGATCAACACAGTGTCAAGTTACTTTTCATTGTGTTATGCTGACCGATCAACACAGTGTTACGCTGACTGATCAACACAGTGTCAAGTTACTTTTCATTGTGTTATGCTGACTGAACACAGTGTCAAGTTCCTTTTCATTGTGTTACGCTGACTGATCAACAGAGTGTCAAGTTACTTTTCATTGTGTTACGCTGACTGATCAACACAGTGTTAAGTTACTTTTCATTGTGTTACACTGACTGATCAACAGTGTCAAATTACTTTTCATTGTGTTACGCTTAACTGATCAACAGTGTCAAGTTACTTTTCATTGTGTCACGCTGACTGATCAACAGTGTCAAGTTACTTTTCATTGTGTTACGCTGACTGATCAACACAGTGTCAAGTTACTTTTCATTGTGTTACGCTGACTGATCTACAGTGTCAAGTTACTTTTCATTGTGTTACGCTGACTGATCAACACAGTGTCAAGTTACTTTTCATTGTGTTACGCTGACTGATCAACACAGTGTTAAGTTACTTTTCATTGTGTTACGCTGACATATCAACAGTGTCAAGTTACCTTTCATTGTGTTATGCTGACCGATCAACACAGTGTTAAGGTGACTGATCAACACAGTGTCAAGTTACTTTTCATTGTGTCACGCTGACTGATCAACAGTGTCAAGTCACTTTTCATTGTGTTACGCTGACTAATCAACAGTGTCAAGTTACTTTTCATTGTGTTACGCTGACTGATCAACAGTGTCAAGTTACTTTTCATTGTGTTAAGCTGACTGATCAACACAGTGTCAAGTTACTTTTCATTGTGTTACGCTGACTGATCAACACAGTGTCAAGTTACTTTTCATTGTGTTACGCTGACTGATCAACACAGTTTCAAGTTACTTTTCATTGTGTTATGCTGACAGATCAACACAGTGTTACGCTGACAGATCAACACAGTGTCAAGTTACTTTTCATTGTGTTACGCTGACTGATCAACACAGTGTTATGCTGACTGATCAACACAGTGTCAAGTTACTTTTCATTGTGTTATGCTGACTGAACACAGTGTCAAGTTCCTTTTCATTGTGTTACGCTGACTGATCAACACAGTGTCAAGTTACTTTTCATTGTGTTACGCTGACTGATCTACAGTGTCAAGTTACTTTTCATTGTGTTACGCTGACTGATCAACAGTGTCAAGTTACTTTTCATTGTGTTACGCTGACTGATCAACACAGTGTCAAGTTACTTTTCATTGTGTTATGCTGACCGATCAACACAGTGTTACGCTGACTGATCAACACAGTGTCAAGTTACTTTTCATTGTGTTACGCTGACTGATCAACCAATTGTCAAGTTACTTTTCATTGTGTTATGCTGACCGATCAACACAGTGTTACGCTTACTGATCAATACAGTGTCAAGTTACTTTTCATTGTGTTATGCTGACTGAACACAGTGTCAAGTTCCTTTTCATTGTGTTACGCTGACTGATCAACAGTGTCAAGTTACTTTGCATTGTGTTACGCTGACTGATCAACACAGTGTCAAGTTACTTTTCATTGTATTATGCTGACCGATCAACACAGTGTTACGCTGACAGATCAACACAGTGTCAAGTTACTTTTCATTGTGTTACGCTGACTGATCAACCAATTGTCAAGTTACTTTTCATTGTGTTATGCTGACCGATCAACACAGTGTTACGCTGACTGATCAACACAGTGTCAAGTTACTTTTCATTGTGTTATGCTGACTGAAAACAGTGTCAAGTTACTTTTCATTGTGTTACGCTGACTGATCAACACAGTGTCAAGTTACTTTTCATTGTGTTACGCTGACTGATCAACACAGTGTCAAGTTACTTTTCATTGTGTTACGCTGACTGATCAACAGTGTCAAGTTACTTTTCATTGTGTTACGCTGACTGATCAACACAGTGTCAAGTTACTTTTCATTGTGTTATGCTGACTGATCAACAGTGTCAAGTTACTTTTCATTGTGTCACGCTGACTGATCAACAGTGTCAAGTTCCTTTTCATTGTGTTATGCTGACCGATCAACACAGTGTTACGCTGACAGATCAACACAGTGTCAAGTTACTTTTCATTGTGTTACGCTGACTGATCAACACAGTGTTACGCTGACTGATCAACACAGTGTCAAGTTACTTTTCATTGTGTTATGCTGACTGAACACAGTGTCAAGTTACTTTTCATTGTGTTACGCTGACTGATCAACAATGTCAAGTTACTTATCATTGTGTTACGCTGACTGATCAACAATGTCAAGTTACTTATCATTGTGTTACGCTGACTGATCAACACAGTGTCAAGTTACTTTTCATTGTGTTACGCTGACTGATCAACACAGTGTCAAGTTACTTTTCATTGTGTTACGCTGACTGATCAAAACAGTGTTACGCTGACTGATCAACACAGTGTCAAGTTACTTTTCATTGTGTTACGCTGACTGATCAACAGTGTCAAGTTACTTTTCATTGTGTTACGCTGACTGATCAACACAGTGTTACGCTGACTGATCAACAGTGTCAAGTTCCTTTTCATTGTGTTACGCTGACTGATCAACACAGTGTTACGCTGACTGATCAACAGTGTCAAGTTACTTTTCATTCTGTTACGCTGACTGATCAACACAGTGTCAAGTTACTTTTCATTGTGTTATGCTGACCGATCAACACAGTGTTACGCTGACTGATCAACACAGTGTCAAGTTACTTTTCTTTGTGTTATGCTGACTGATCAACACAGTGTCAAGTTACTTTTCATTGTGTTACGCTGACTGATCAACACAGTGTCAAGTTACTTTTTATTGTGTTACGCTGACTGATCAACACAGTGTCAAGTTACTTTTCATTGTGTTACGCTGACTGATCAACAGTGTCAAGTTACTTTTCATTGTGTTATGCTGACTGATCAACAGTGTCAAGTTCCTTTTCATTGTGTTACGCTGACTGAACAAAGTGTCAAATTACTTTTCATTGTGATACGCTGACTGATCAACAGTGTCAAGTTACTTTTCATTGTGTTAAGCTGACTGATCAACACAGTGTCAAGTTACTTTTCATTGTGTTACGCTGACTGATCAACACAGTGTCAAGTTACTTTTCATTGTGTTACGCTGACTGATCAAAACAGTGTTACGCTGACTGATCAACACAGTGTCAAGTTACTTTTCATTGTGTTACGCTGACTGATCAACACAGTGTTACGCTGACTGATCAACACAGTGTCAAGTTACTTTTCATTGTGTTACGCTGACTGATCAACATAGTGTCAAGTTACTTTGCATTGTGTTACGCTGACTGATCAACACAGTGTCAAGTTACTTTTCATTGTGTTATTCTGACTGATCAACACAGTGTCAAGTTACTTTTCATTGTGTTATGCTGACCGATCAACAGTGTTATGCTGACTGATCAACACAGTGTCAAGTTACTTTTCATTGTGATATGCTGACTGAACACAGTGTCAAGTTCCTTTTCATTGTGTTACGCTGACTGATCAACACAGTGTCAAGTTACTTTTCATTGTGTTACGCTGACTGATCAACACAGTGTCAAGTTACTTTTCATTGTGTTACGCTGACTGATCAACACAGTGTCAAGTTACTTTTCATTGTGTTATGCTGACCGATCAACAGTGTTATGCTGACTGATCAACACAGTGTCAAGTTACTTTTCATTGTGTTACGCTGACTGATCAACCAATTGTCAAGTTACTTTTCATTGTGTTATGCTGACCGATCAACACAGTGTTACGCTGACTGATCAACAGTGTCAAGTTCCTTTTCATTGTGTTACGCTGACTGATCAACACAGTGTTACGCTGACTGATCAACAGTGTCAAGTTACTTTTCATTGTGTTACGCTGACTGATCAACACAGTGTCAAGTTACTTTTCATTGTGTTATGCTGACCGATCAACACAGTGTTACGCTGACTGATCAACACAGTGTCAAGTTACTTTTCTTTGTGTTATGCTGACTGATCAACACAGTGTCAAGTTACTTTTCATTGTGTTACGCTTGACTGATCAACACAGTGTCAAGTTACTTTTTATTGTGTTACGCTGACTGATCAACACAGTGTCAAGTTACTTTTCATTGTGTTACGCTGACTGATCAACAGTGTCAAGTTACTTTTCATTGTGTTATGCTGACTGATCAACAGTGTCAAGTTCCTTTTCATTGTGTTACGCTGACTGAACAAAGTGTCAAATTACTTTTCATTGTGATACGCTGACTGATCAACAGTGTCAAGTTACTTTTCATTGTGTTAAGCTGACTGATCAACACAGTGTCAAGTTACTTTTCATTGTGTTACGCTGACTGATCAACACAGTGTCAAGTTACTTTTCATTGTGTTACGCTGACTGATCAAAACAGTGTTACGCTGACTGATCAACACAGTGTCAAGTTACTTTTCATTGTGTTACGCTGACTGATCAACACAGTGTTACGCTGACTGATCAACACAGTGTCAAGTTACTTTTCATTGTGTTACGCTGACTGATCAACATAGTGTCAAGTTACTTTGCATTGTGTTACGCTGACTGATCAACACAGTGTCAAGTTACTTTTCATTGTGTTATTCTGACTGATCAACACAGTGTCAAGTTACTTTTCATTGTGTTATGCTGACCGATCAACAGTGTTATGCTGACTGATCAACACAGTGTCAAGTTACTTTTCATTGTGATATGCTGACTGAACACAGTGTCAAGTTCCTTTTCATTGTGTTACGCTGACTGATCAACACAGTGTCAAGTTACTTTTCATTGTGTTACGCTGACTGATCAACACAGTGTCAAGTTACTTTTCATTGTGTTACGCTGACTGATCAACACAGTGTCAAGTTACTTTTCATTGTGTTATGCTGACCGATCAACACAGTGTTACGCTGACAGATCAACACAGTGTCAAGTTACTTTTCATTGTGTTACGCTGACTGATCAACCAATTGTCAAGTTACTTTTCATTGTGTTATGCTGACCGATCAACACAGTGTTACGCTGACTGATCAACACAGTGTCAAGTTACTTTTCATTGTGTTACGCTGACTGAACACTATGTCAAGTTTCTTTTCATTGTGTTACGCTGACTGATCAACAGAGTGTCAAGTTACTTTTCATTGTGTTACGCTGACTGATCAACACAGTGTCAAGTTACTTTTCATTGTGTTATGCTGACTGATCAACACAGTGTCAAGTTACTTTTCATTGTGTTATGCTGACCGATCAACACAGTGTTACGCTGACTGATCAACACAGTGTCAAGTTACTTTTCATTGTGTTATGCTGACTGAACACAGTGTCAAGTTCCTTTTCATTGTGTTACGCTGACTGATCAACAGAGTGTCAAGTTACTTTTCATTGTGTTACGCTGACTGATCACCACAGTGTTAAGTTGCTTTTCATTGTGTTACACTGACTGATCAACAGTGTCAAATTACTTTTCATTGTGTTACGCTAACTGATCAACAGTGTCAAGTTACTTTTCATTGTGTTACGCTGACTGATCAACAGTGTCAAGTTACTTTTCATTGTGTTACGCTGACTGATCTACAGTGTCAAGTTACTTTTCATTGTGTTACGCTGACTGATCAACACAGTGTCAAGTTACTTTTCATTGTGTTACGCTGACTGATCAACAGTGTCAAGTTACTTTTCATTGTATTATGCTGACCGATCAACACAGTGTTACACTGACTGATCAACACAGTGTCAAGTTACTTTTCATTGTGTTACGCTGACTGAACACAGTGTCAAGTTACTTTTCATTGTGTTACGCTGACTGATCAACACAGTGTCAAGTTACTTTTCATTGTGTTATGCTGACTGATCAACACAGTGTCAAGTTAATTTTCATTGTGTTATGCTGACCGATCAACACAATGTTACGCTGACTGATCAACACAGTGTCAAGTTACTTTTCATTGTGTTATGCTGACTGAACACAGTGTCAAGTTACTTTTCATTGTGTTACGCTGACTGATCAACACAGTGTTATGTTACTTTTCATTGTGTTACACTGACTGATCAACAGTGTTATGTTACTTTTCATTGTGTTACTCTAACTGATCAACAGTGTCAAGTTACTTTTCATTGTGTTACGCTGACTGATCAACAGTGTCAAGTTACTTTTCATTGTGTTACGCTGACTGATCAACACAGTGTCAAGTTACTTTTCATTGTGTTACGCTGACTGATCTACAGTGTCAAGTTACTTTTCATTGTGTTACGCTGACATATCAACACAGTGTCAAGTTACTTTCATTGTGTTATGCTGACCGATCAGCACAGTGTTAAGCTGACTGATCAACACAGTGTCAAGTTACTTTTCATTGTGTTACGCTGACATATCAACACAGTGTCAAGTTACCTTTCATTGTGTTATGCTGACCGATCAACACAGTGTTAAGCTGACTGATCAACACAGTGTCAAGTTACTTTTCATTGTGTCACGCTGACTGATCAACACAGTGTCAAGTTACTTTTCATTGTGTTACGCTGACTGATCAACAGTGTCAAGTTACTTTTCATTGTGTTACGCTGACTGATCAAGAGTGTCAAGTTACTTTTCATTGTGTTACGCTGACTGATCAACAGTGTCAAGTTACTTTTCATTGTGTTAAGCTGACTGATCAACACAGTGTCAAGTTACTTTTCATTGTGATATGCTGACTGAACACAGTGTCAAGTTCCTTTTCATTGTGTTACGCTGACTGATCAACACAGTGTCAAGTTACTTTTCATTGTGTTACGCTGACTGATCAACACAGTGTCAAGTTACTTTTCATTGTGTTACGCTGACTGATCAACAGTGTCAAGTTACTTTTCATTGTGTTACGCTGACTGATCAACAGTGTCAAGATACTTTGCATTGTGTTACACTGACTGATCAACACAGTGTCACGTTACTTTTCATTGTGTTATGCTGACTGATCAACACAGTGTCAAGTTACTTTTCATTGTGTTATGCTGACCGATCAACACAGTGTTACGCTGACTGATCAACACAGTGTCAAGTTACTTTTCATTGTGATACGCTGACTGATCAACACAGTGTCAAATTACTTTTCATTGTGTTACGCTGACTGATCAACACAGTGTCAAGTTACTTTTCATTGTGTTACGCTGACTGATCAACACAGTGTCAAGTTACTTTTCATTGTGTTATGCTGACCGATCAACACAGTGTTACGCTGACTGATCAACACAGTGTCAAGTTACTTTTCATTGTGTTATGCTGACTGAACACAGTGTCAAGTTCCTTTTCATTGTGTTACGCTGACTGATCAACAGAGTGTCAAGTTACTTTTCATTGTGTTACGCTGACTGATCAACACAGTGTTAAGTTACTTTTCATTGTGTTACACTGACTGATCAACAGTGTCAAATTACTTTTCATTGTGTTACGCTAACTGATCAACAGTGTCAAGTTACTTTTCATTGTGTCACGCTGACTGATCAACAGTGTCAAGTTACTTTTCATTGTGTTACGCTGACTGATCAACACAGTGTCAAGTTACTTTTCATTGTGTTACGCTGACTGATCTACAGTGTCAAGTTACTTTTCATTGTGTTACGCTGACTGATCAACACAGTGTCAAGTTACTTTTCATTGTGTTACGCTGACTGATCAACACAGTGTTAAGTTACTTTTCATTGTGTTACGCTGACATATCAACAGTGTCAAGTTACCTTTCATTGTGTTATGCTGACCGATCAACACAGTGTTAAGCTGACTGATCAACACAGTGTCAATTTACTTTTCATTGTGTCACGCTGACTGATCAACAGTGTCAAGTCACTTTTCATTGTGTTACGCTGACTAATCAACAGTGTCAAGTTACTTTTCATTGTGTTACGCTGACTGATCAACAGTGTCAAGTTACTTTTCATTGTGTTAAGCTGACTGATCAACACAGTGTCAAGTTACTTTTCATTGTGTTACGCTGACTGATCAACACAGTGTCAAGATACTTTTCATTGTGTTACGCTGACTGATCAACACAGTTTCAAGTTACTTTTCATTGTGTTATGCTGACAGATCAACACAGTGTTACGCTGACAGATCAACACAGTGTCAAGTTACTTTTCATTGTGTTACGCTGACTGATCAACACAGTGTTATGCTGACTGATCAACACAGTGTCAAGTTACTTTTCATTGTGTTACGCTGACTGATCAACCAATTGTCAAGTTACTTTTCATTGTGTTATGTTGACCGATCAACACAGTGTTACGCTTACTGATCAATACAGTGTCAAGTTACTTTTCATTGTGTTATGCTGACTGAACACAGTGTCAAGTTCCTTTTCATTGTGTTACGCTGACTGATCAACAGTGTCAAGTTACTTTGCATTGTGTTACGCTGACTGATCAACACAGTGTCAAGTTACTTTTCATTGTATTATGCTGACCGATCAACACAGTGTTACGCTGACAGATCAACACAGTGTCAAGTTACTTTTCATTGTGTTACGCTGACTGATCAACCAATTGTCAAGTTACTTTTCATTGTGTTATGCTGACCGATCAACACAGTGTTACGCTGACTGATCAACACAGTGTCAAGTTACTTTTCATTGTGTTATGCTGACTGAAAACAGTGTCAAGTTACTTTTCATTGTGTTACGCTGACTGATCAACACAGTGTCAAGTTACTTTTCATTGTGTTACGCTGACTGATCAACACAGTGTCAAGTTACTTTTCATTGTGTTACGCTGACTGATCAACAGTGTCAAGTTACTTTTCATTGTGTTACGCTGACTGATCAACACAGTGTCAAGTTACTTTTCATTGTGTTATGCTGACTGATCAACAGTGTCAAGTTACTTTTCATTGTGTCACGCTGACTGATCAACAGTGTCAAGTTCCTTTTCATTGTGTTATGCTGACCGATCAACACAGTGTTACGCTGACAGATCAACACAGTGTCAAGTTACTTTTCATTGTGTTACGCTGACTGATCAACACAGTGTCAAGTTACTTTTCATTGTATTATGCTGACCGATCAACACAGTGTTACGCTGACAGATCAACACAGTGTCAAGTTACTTTTCATTGTGTTACGCTGACTGATCAACCAATTGTCAAGTTACTTTTCATTGTGTTATGCTGACCGATCAACACAGTGTTACGCTGACTGATCAACACAGTGTCAAGTTACTTTTCATTGTGTTATGCTGACTGAAAACAGTGTCAAGTTACTTTTCATTGTGTTACGCTGACTGATCAACACAGTGTCAAGTTACTTTTCATTGTGTTACGCTGACTGATCAACACAGTGTCAAGTTACTTTTCATTGTGTTACGCTGACTGATCAACAGTGTCAAGTTACTTTTCATTGTGTTACGCTGACTGATCAACACAGTGTCAAGTTACTTTTCATTGTGTTATGCTGACTGATCAACAGTGTCAAGTTACTTTTCATTGTGTCACGCTGACTGATCAACAGTGTCAAGTTCCTTTTCATTGTGTTATGCTGACCGATCAACACAGTGTTACGCTGACAGATCAACACAGTGTCAAGTTACTTTTCATTGTGTTACGCTGACTGATCAACACAGTGTTACGCTGACTGATCAACACAGTGTCAAGTTACTTTTCATTGTGTTATGCTGACTGAACACAGTGTCAAGTTACTTTTCATTGTGTTACGCTGACTGATCAACAATGTCAAGTTACTTATCATTGTGTTACGCTGACTGATCAACAATGTCAAGTTACTTATCATTGTGTTACGCTGACTGATCAACACAGTGTCAAGTTACTTTTCATTGTGTTACGCTGACTGATCAACACAGTGTCAAGTTACTTTTCATTGTGTTACGCTGACTGATCAAAACAGTGTTACGCTGACTGATCAACACAGTGTCAAGTTACTTTTCATTGTGTTACGCTGACTGATCAACAGTGTCAAGTTACTTTTCATTGTGTTACGCTGACTGATCAACACAGTGTTACGCTGACTGATCAACAGTGTCAAGTTCCTTTTCATTGTGTTACGCTGACTGATCAACACAGTGTTACGCTGACTGGATCAACAGTGTCAAGTTACTTTTCATTGTGTTACGCTGACTGATCAACACAGTGTCAAGTTACTTTTCATTGTGTTATGCTGACCGATCAACACAGTGTTACGCTGACTGATCAACACAGTGTCAAGTTACTTTTCTTTGTGTTATGCTGACTGATCAACACAGTGTCAAGTTACTTTTCATTGTGTTACGCTGACTGATCAACACAGTGTCAAGTTACTTTTATTGTGTTACGCTGACTGATCAACACAGTGTCAAGTTACTTTTCATTGTGTTACGCTGACTGATCAACAGTGTCAAGTTACTTTTCATTGTGTTATGCTGACTGATCAACAGTGTCAAGTTCCTTTTCATTGTGTTACGCTGACTGAACAAAGTGTCAAATTACTTTTCATTGTGATACGCTGACTGATCAACAGTGTCAAGTTACTTTTCATTGTGTTAAGCTGACTGATCAACACAGTGTCAAGTTACTTTTCATTGTGTTACGCTGACTGATCAACACAGTGTCAAGTTACTTTTCATTGTGTTACGCTGACTGATCAAAACAGTGTTACGCTGACTGATCAACACAGTGTCAAGTTACTTTTCATTGTGTTACGCTGACTGATCAACACAGTGTTACGCTGACTGATCAACACAGTGTCAAGTTACTTTTCATTGTGTTACGCTGACTGATCAACATAGTGTCAAGTTACTTTGCATTGTGTTACGCTGACTGATCAACACAGTGTCAAGTTACTTTTCATTGTGTTATTCTGACTGATCAACACAGTGTCAAGTTACTTTTCATTGTGTTATGCTGACCGATCAACAGTGTTACGCTGACTGATCAACACAGTGTCAAGTTACTTTTCATTGTGATATGCTGACTGAACACAGTGTCAAGTTCCTTTTCATTGTGTTACGCTGACTGATCAACACAGTGTCAAGTTACTTTTCATTGTGTTACGCTGACTGATCAACACAGTGTCAAGTTACTTTTCATTGTGTTACGCTGACTGATCAACAGTGTCAAGTTACTTTTCATTGTGTTATGCTGACTGATCAACAGTGTCAAGTTACTTTTCATTGTGTCACGCTGACTGATCAACAGTGTCAAGTTACTTTTCATTGTGTTATGCTGACTGATCAACACAGTGTTAAGTTCCTTTTCATTGTGTTACGCTGACTGAACAAAGTGTCAAGTTACTTTTCATTGTGATACGCTGACTGATCAACAGTGTCAAGTTACTTTTCATTGTGTTAAGCTGACTGATCAACAGTGTCAAGTTACTTTTCATTGTGTTACGCTGACTGATCAACACAGTGTCAAGTTACTTTTCATTGTGTTACGCTGACTGATCTACAGTGTCAAGTTACTTTTCATTGTGTTACGCTGACTGATCAACAGTGTCAAGTTACTTTTCATTGTGTTACGCTGACTGATCAACACAGTGTCAAGTTACTTTTCATTGTGTTATGCTGACCGATCAACACAGTGTTACGCTGACAGATCAACACAGTGTCAAGTTACTTTTCATTGTGTTACGCTGACTGATCAACCAATTGTCAAGTTACTTTTCATTGTGTTACGCTGACTGATCAACACAGTGTCAAGTTACTTTTCATTGTGTTATGCTGACTGAACACAGTGTCAAGTTCCTTTTCATTGTGTTACGCTGACTGATCAACCAATTGTCAAGTTACTTTTCATTGTGTTATGCTGACCGATCAACACAGTGTTACGCTGACTGATCAACACAGTGTCAAGTTACTTTTCATTGTGTTATGCTGACTGAACACAGTGTCAAGTTCCTTTTCATTGTGTTACGCTGACTGATCAACAGTGTCAAGTTACTTTTCATTGTGTTACGCTGACTGATCAACACAGTGTCAAGTTACTTTTCATTGTGTTATGCTGACCGATCAACACAGTGTTACGCTGACAGATCAACACAGTGTCAAGTTACTTTTCATTGTGTTACGCTGACTGATCAACCAATTGTCAAGTTACTTTTCATTGTGTTATGCTGACCGATCAACACAGTGTTACGCTGACTGATCAACACAGTGTCAAGTTACTTTTCATTGTGTTACGCTGACTGATCAACAGTGTCAAGTTACTTTTCATTGTGTTACGCTGACTGATCAACAGTGTCAAGTTACTTTGCATTGTGTTACACTGACTGATCAACACAGTGTCAAGTTACTTTTCATTGTGTTATGCTGACTGATCAACACAGTGTCAAGTTACTTTTCATTGTGTTATGCTGACCGATCAACACAGTGTTACGCTGACTGATCAACACAGTGTCAAGTTAATTTTCATTGTGTTACGCTGACTGATCAACACAGTGTCAAGATACTTTTCATTGTGTTACGCTGACTGATCAACAATGTCAAGTTACTTATCATTGTGTTACGCTGACTGATCAACACAGTGTCAAGTTACTTTTCATTGTGTTACGCTGACTGATCAACACAGTGTCAAGTTACTTTTCATTGTGTTACGCTGACTGATCAAAACAGTGTTACGCTGACTGATCAACACAGTGTCAAGTTACTTTTCATTGTGTTACGCTGACTGATCAACAGTGTCAAGTTACTTTTCATTGTGTTACGCTGACTGATCAACACAGTGTTACGCTGACTGATCAACAGTGTCAAGTTCCTTTTCATTGTGTTACGCTGACTGATCAACACAGTGTTACGCTGACTGATCAACAGTGTCAAGTTACTTTTCATTGTGTTACGCTGACTGATCAACACAGTGTCAAGTTACTTTTCATTGTGTTATGCTGACCAATCAACACAGTGTTACGCTGACTGATCAACACAGTGTCAAGTTACTTTTCTTTGTGTTATGCTGACTGATCAACACAGTGTCAAGTTACTTTTCATTGTGTTACGCTGACTGATCAACACAGTGTCAAGTTACTTTTTATTGTGTTACGCTGACTGATCAACACAGTGTCAAGTTACTTTTCATTGTGTTACGCTGACTGAACAAAGTGTCAAATTACTTTTCATTGTGATACGCTGACTGATCAACAGTGTCAAGTTACTTTTCATTGTGTTAAGCTGACTGATCAACACAGTGTCAAGTTACTTTTCATTGTGTTACGCTGACTGATCAACACAGTGTCAAGTTACTTTTCATTGTGTTACGCTGACTGATCAACACAGTGTTACGCTGACTGATCAACACAGTGTCAAGTTACTTTTCATTGTGTTACGCTGACTGATCAACATAGTGTCAAGTTACTTTGCATTGTGTTACGCTGACTGATCAACACAGTGTCAAGTTACTTTTCATTGTGTTATTCTGACTGATCAACACAGTGTCAAGTTACTTTTCATTGTGTTATGCTGACCGATCAACACAGTGTTACGCTGACTGATCAACACAGTGTCAAGTTACTTTTCATTGTGATATGCTGACTGAACACAGTGTCAAGTTCCTTTTCATTGTGTTACGCTGACTGATCAACACAGTGTCAAGTTACTTTTCATTGTGTTATGCTGACCGATCAACACAGTGTTACGCTGACTGATCAACACAGTGTCAAGTTACTTTTCATTGTGATATGCTGACTGAACACAGTGTCAAGTTCCTTTTCATTGTGTTACGCTGACTGATCAACACAGTGTCAAGTTACTTTTCATTGTGTTACGCTGACTGATAAACACTGTGTCAAGTTACTTTTCATTGTGTTACGCTGACTGATCAACAGTGTCAAGTTACTTTTCATTGTGTTATGCTGACTGATCAACAGTGTCAAGTTACTTTTCATTGTGTCACGCTGACTGATCAACAGTGTCAAGTTACTTTTCATTGTGTTATGCTGACTGATCAACACAGTGTCAAGTTCCTTTTCATTGTGTTACGCTGACTGAACAAAGTGTCAAGTTACTTTTCATTGTGATACGCTGACTGATCAACAGTGTCAAGTTACTTTTCATTTTGTTAAGCTGACTGATCAACACAGTGTCAAGTTACTTTTCATTGTGTTACGCTGACTGATCAACACAGTGTCAAGTTACTTTTCATTGTGTTACGCTGACTGATCAACACAGTGTTACGCTGACTGATCAACACAGTGTCAAGTTACTTTTCATTGTGTTACGCTGACTGATCAACATAGTGTCAAGTTACTTTGCATTGTGTTACGCTGACTGATCAACACAGTGTCAAGTTACTTTTCATTGTGTTATTCTGACTGATCAACACAGTGTCAAGTTACTTTTCATTGTGTTATGCTGACCGATCAACAGTTTTACGCTGACTGATCAACACAGTGTCAAGTTACTTTTCATTGTGATATGCTGACTGAACACAGTGTCAAGTTCCTTTTCATTGTGTTACGCTGACTGATCAACACAGTGTCAAGTTACTTTTCATTGTGTTACGCTGACTGATCAACACAGTGTCAAGTTACTTTTCATTGTGTTACGCTGACTGATCAACAGTGTCAAGTTACTTTTCATTGTGTTACGCTGACTGATCAACAGTGTCAAGTTACTTTGCATTGTGTTACACTGACTGATCAACACAGTGTCAAGTTACTTTTCATTGTGTTATGCTGACTGATCAACACAGTGTCAAGTTACTTTTCATTGTGTTACGCTGACTGATCAACATAGTGTCAAGTTACTTTGCATTGTGTTACGCTGACTGATCAACACAGTGTCAAGTTACTTTTCATTGTGTTATTCTGACTGATCAACACAGTGTCAAGTTACTTTTCATTGTGTTATGCTGACCGATCAACAGTTTTACGCTGACTGATCAACACAGTGTCAAGTTACTTTTCATTGTGATATGCTGACTGAACACAGTGTCAAGTTCCTTTTCATTGTGTTACGCTGACTGATCAACACAGTGTCAAGTTACTTTTCATTGTGTTACGCTGACTGATCAACACAGTGTCAAGTTACTTTTCATTGTGTTACGCTGACTGATCAACAGTGTCAAGTTACTTTTCATTGTGTTACGCTGACTGATCAACAGTGTCAAGTTACTTTGCATTGTGTTACACTGACTGATCAACACAGTGTCAAGTTACTTTTCATTGTGTTATGCTGACTGATCAACACAGTGTCAAGTTACTTTTCATTGTGTTATGCTGACCGATCAACACAGTGTTACGCTGACTGATCAACACAGTGTCAAGTTACTTTTCATTGTGTTACGCTGACTGATCAACACAGTGTCAAGTTACTTTTCATTGTGTTACGCTGACTGATCAACAATGTCAAGTTACTTATCATTGTGTTACGCTGACTGATCAACAATGTCAAGTTACTTATCATTGTGTTACGCTGACTGATCAACACAGTGTCAAGTTACTTTTCATTGTGTTACGCTGACTGATCAACACAGTGTCAAGTTACTTTTCATTGTGTTATGCTGACCGATCAACACAGTGTTACGCTGACTGATCAACACAGTGTCAAGTTCCTTTTCATTGTGTTACGCTGACTGATCAACACAGTGTCAAGTTACTTTTCATTGTGTTATGCTGACTGATCAACACAGTGTTACGCTGACTGATCAACACAGTGTCAAGTTCCTTTTCATTGTGTTACGCTGACTGATCAACACAGTGTTACGCTGACTGATCAACAGTGTCAAGTTACTTTTCATTGTGTTACGCTGACTGATCAACCAATTGTCAAGTTACTTTTCATTGTGTTATGCTGACCGATCAACACAGTGTTACGCTGACTGATCAACACAGTGTCAAGTTACTTTTCATTGTGTTATGCTGACTGATCAACACAGTGTCAAGTTACTTTTCATTGTGTTATGCTGACCGATCAACACAGTGTTACGCTGACTGATCAACACAGTGTCAAGTTAATTTTCATTGTGTTACGCTGACTGATCAACACAGTGTCAAGATACTTTTCATTGTGTTACGCTGACTGATCAACAATGTCAAGTTACTTATCATTGTGTTACGCTGACTGATCAACAATGTCAAGTTACTTATCATTGTGTTACGCTGACTGATCAACACAGTGTCAAGTTACTTTTCATTGTGTTACGCTGACTGATCAACACAGTGTCAAGTTACTTTTCATTGTGTTACGCTGACTGATCAAAACAGTGTTACGCTGACTGATCAACACAGTGTCAAGTTACTTTTCATTGTGTTACGCTGACTGATCAACAGTGTCAAGTTACTTTTCATTGTGTTACGCTGACTGATCAACACAGTGTTACGCTGACTGATCAACACAGTGTCAAGTTCCTTTTCATTGTGTTACGCTGACTTATCAACACAGTGTTACGCTGACTGATCAACAGTGTCAAGTTACTTTTCATTGTGTTACGCTGACTGATCAACACAGTGTCAAGTTACTTTTCATTGTGTTATGCTGACCAATCATCACAGTGTTACGCTGACTGATCAACACAGTGTCAAGTTACTTTTCTTTGTGTTATGCTGACTGATCAACACAGTGTCAAGTTACTTTTCATTGTGTTACGCTGACTGATCAACACAGTGTCAAGTTACTTTTCATTGTGTTACGCTGACTGATCAACAGTGTCAAGTTACTTTTCATTGTGTTATGCTGACTGATCAACAGTGTCAAGTTCCTTTTCATTGTGTTACGCTGACTGAACAAAGTGTCAAATTACTTTTCATTGTGATACGCTGACTGATCAACAGTGTCAAGTTACTTTTCATTGTGTTAAGCTGACTGATCAACACAGTGTCAAGTTACTTTTCATTGTGTTACGCTGACTGATCAACACAGTGTTACGCTGACTGATCAACACAGTGTCAAGTTACTTTTCATTGTGTTACGCTGACTGATCAACACAGTGTTACGCTGACTGATCAACACAGTGTCAAGTTACTTTTCATTGTGTTACGCTGACTGATCAACACAGTGTCAAGTTACTTTTCATTGTGTTATTCTGACTGATCAACACAGTGTCAAGTTACTTTTCATTGTGTTATGCTGACCGATCAACAGTGTTACGCTGACTGATCAACACAGTGTCAAGTTACTTTTCATTGTGATATGCTGACTGAACACAGTGTCAAGTTCCTTTTCATTGTGTTACGCTGACTGATCAACACAGTGTCAAGTTACTTTTCATTGTGTTACGCTGACTGATCAACACTGTGTCAAGTTACTTTTCATTGTGTTATTCTGACTGATCAACACAGTGTCAAGTTACTTTTCATTGTGTTATGCTGACCGATCAACACAGTGTTACGCTGACTGATCAACACAGTGTCAAGTTACTTTTCATTGTGATATGCTGACTGAACACAGTGTCAAGTTCCTTTTCATTGTGTTACGCTGACTGATCAACACAGTGTCAAGTTACTTTTCATTGTGTTATGCTGACCGATCAACACAGTGTTACGCTGACTGATCAACACAGTGTCAAGTTACTTTTCATTGTGATATGCTGACTGAACACAGTGTCAAGTTCCTTTTCATTGTGTTACGCTGACTGATCAACACAGTGTCAAGTTACTTTTCATTGTGTTACGCTGACTGATAAACACTGTGTCAAGTTACTTTTCATTGTGTTACGCTGACTGATCAACAGTGTCAAGTTACTTTTCATTGTGTTATGCTGACTGATCAACAGTGTCAAGTTACTTTTCATTGTGTCACGCTGACTGATCAACAGTGTCAAGTTACTTTTCATTGTGTTATGCTGACTGATCAACACAGTGTCAAGTTCCTTTTCATTGTGTTACGCTGACTGAACAAAGTGTCAAGTTACTTTTCATTGTGATACGCTGACTGATCAACAGTGTCAAGTTACTTTTCATTTTGTTAAGCTGACTGATCAACACAGTGTCAAGTTACTTTTCATTGTGTTACGCTGACTGATCAACACAGTGTCAAGTTACTTTTCATTGTGTTACGCTGACTGATCAACACAGTGTTACGCTGACTGATCAACACAGTGTCAAGTTACTTTTCATTGTGTTACGCTGACTGATCAACATAGTGTCAAGTTACTTTGCATTGTGTTACGCTGACTGATCAACACAGTGTCAAGTTACTTTTCATTGTGTTATTCTGACTGATCAACACAGTGTCAAGTTACTTTTCATTGTGTTATGCTGACCGATCAACAGTTTTACGCTGACTGATCAACACAGTGTCAAGTTACTTTTCATTGTGATATGCTGACTGAACACAGTGTCAAGTTCCTTTTCATTGTGTTACGCTGACTGATCAACACAGTGTCAAGTTACTTTTCATTGTGTTACGCTGACTGATCAACACAGTGTCAAGTTACTTTTCATTGTGTTACGCTGACTGATCAACAGTGTCAAGTTACTTTTCATTGTGTTACGCTGACTGATCAACAGTGTCAAGTTACTTTGCATTGTGTTACACTGACTGATCAACACAGTGTCAAGTTACTTTTCATTGTGTTATGCTGACTGATCAACACAGTGTCAAGTTACTTTTCATTGTGTTACGCTGACTGATCAACATAGTGTCAAGTTACTTTGCATTGTGTTACGCTGACTGATCAACACAGTGTCAAGTTACTTTTCATTGTGTTATTCTGACTGATCAACACAGTGTCAAGTTACTTTTCATTGTGTTATGCTGACCGATCAACAGTTTTACGCTGACTGATCAACACAGTGTCAAGTTACTTTTCATTGTGATATGCTGACTGAACACAGTGTCAAGTTCCTTTTCATTGTGTTACGCTGACTGATCAACACAGTGTCAAGTTACTTTTCATTGTGTTACGCTGACTGATCAACACAGTGTCAAGTTACTTTTCATTGTGTTACGCTGACTGATCAACAGTGTCAAGTTACTTTTCATTGTGTTACGCTGACTGATCAACAGTGTCAAGTTACTTTGCATTGTGTTACACTGACTGATCAACACAGTGTCAAGTTACTTTTCATTGTGTTATGCTGACTGATCAACACAGTGTCAAGTTACTTTTCATTGTGTTATGCTGACCGATCAACACAGTGTTACGCTGACTGATCAACACAGTGTCAAGTTACTTTTCATTGTGTTACGCTGACTGATCAACACAGTGTCAAGTTACTTTTCATTGTGTTACGCTGACTGATCAACAATGTCAAGTTACTTATCATTGTGTTACGCTGACTGATCAACAATGTCAAGTTACTTATCATTGTGTTACGCTGACTGATCAACACAGTGTCAAGTTACTTTTCATTGTGTTACGCTGACTGATCAACACAGTGTCAAGTTACTTTTCATTGTGTTATGCTGACCGATCAACACAGTGTTACGCTGACTGATCAACACAGTGTCAAGTTCCTTTTCGTTGTGTTACGCTGACTGATCAACACAGTGTCAAGTTACTTTTCATTGTGTTATGCTGACTGATCAACACAGTGTTACGCTGACTGATCAACACAGTGTCAAGTTCCTTTTCATTGTGTTACGCTGACTGATCAACACAGTGTTACGCTGACTGATCAACAGTGTCAAGTTACTTTTCATTGTGTTACGCTGACTGATCAACCAATTGTCAAGTTACTTTTCATTGTGTTATGCTGACCGATCAACACAGTGTTACGCTGACTGATCAACACAGTGTCAAGTTACTTTTCATTGTGTTATGCTGACTGATCAACACAGTGTCAAGTTACTTTTCATTGTGTTATGCTGACCGATCAACACAGTGTTACGCTGACTGATCAACACAGTGTCAAGTTAATTTTCATTGTGTTACGCTGACTGATCAACACAGTGTCAAGATACTTTTCATTGTGTTACGCTGACTGATCAACAATGTCAAGTTACTTATCATTGTGTTACGCTGACTGATCAACAATGTCAAGTTACTTATCATTGTGTTACGCTGACTGATCAACACAGTGTCAAGTTACTTTTCATTGTGTTACGCTGACTGATCAACACAGTGTCAAGTTACTTTTCATTGTGTTACGCTGACTGATCAAAACAGTGTTACGCTGACTGATCAACACAGTGTCAAGTTACTTTTCATTGTGTTACGCTGACTGATCAACAGTGTCAAGTTACTTTTCATTGTGTTACGCTGACTGATCAACACAGTGTTACGCTGACTGATCAACACAGTGTCAAGTTCCTTTTCATTGTGTTACGCTGACTTATCAACACAGTGTTACGCTGACTGATCAACAGTGTCAAGTTACTTTTCATTGTGTTACGCTGACTGATCAACACAGTGTCAAGTTACTTTTCATTGTGTTATGCTGACCAATCATCACAGTGTTACGCTGACTGATCAACACAGTGTCAAGTTACTTTTCTTTGTGTTATGCTGACTGATCAACACAGTGTCAAGTTACTTTTCATTGTGTTACGCTGACTGATCAACACAGTGTCAAGTTACTTTTCATTGTGTTACGCTGACTGATCAACAGTGTCAAGTTACTTTTCATTGTGTTATGCTGACTGATCAACAGTGTCAAGTTCCTTTTCATTGTGTTACGCTGACTGAACAAAGTGTCAAATTACTTTTCATTGTGATACGCTGACTGATCAACAGTGTCAAGTTACTTTTCATTGTGTTAAGCTGACTGATCAACACAGTGTCAAGTTACTTTTCATTGTGTTACGCTGACTGATCAACACAGTGTTACGCTGACTGATCAACACAGTGTCAAGTTACTTTTCATTGTGTTACGCTGACTGATCAACACAGTGTTACGCTGACTGATCAACACAGTGTCAAGTTACTTTTCATTGTGTTACGCTGACTGATCAACACAGTGTCAAGTTACTTTTCATTGTGTTATTCTGACTGATCAACACAGTGTCAAGTTACTTTTCATTGTGTTATGCTGACCGATCAACAGTGTTACGCTGACTGATCAACACAGTGTCAAGTTACTTTTCATTGTGATATGCTGACTGAACACAGTGTCAAGTTCCTTTTCATTGTGTTACGCTGACTGATCAACACAGTGTCAAGTTACTTTTCATTGTGTTACGCTGACTGATCAACACTGTGTCAAGTTACTTTTCATTGTGTTACGCTGACTGATCAACAGTGTCAAGTTACTTTTCATTGTGTTATGCTGACTGATCAACAGTGTCAAGTTACTTTTCATTGTGTCACGCTGACTGATCAACAGTGTCAAGTTACTTTTCATTGTGTTATGCTGACTGATCAACACAGTGTCAAGTTCCTTTTCATTGTGTTACGCTGACTGATCAACACAGTGTTACGCTGACTGATCAACACAGTGTCAAGTTACTTTTCATTGTGTTACGCTGACTGATCAACACAGTGTCAAGTTACTTTTCATTGTGTTACGCTGACTGATCAACACAGTGTCAAGTTACTTTTCATTGTGTTACGCTGACTGATCAACACAGTGTCAAGTTACTTTTCATTGTGTTATGCTGACTGATCAACAGTGTCAAGTTACTTTTCATTGTGTTACGCTGACTGATCAACACAGTGTCAAGTTACTTTTCATTGTGTTATGCTGACTGATCAACACAGTGTCAAGTTACTTTTCATTGTGTTACGCTGACTGATCAACACTGTGTCAAGTTACTTTTCATTGTGTTACGCTGACTGATCAACAGTGTCAAGTTACTTTTCATTGTGTTAAGCTGACTGATCAACACAGTGTCAAGTTACTTTTCATTGTGTTACGCTGACTGATCAACACAGTGTCAAGTTACTTTTCATTGTGTTACGCTGACTGATCAACACAGTGTTACGCTGACTGATCAACACAGTGTCAAGTTACTTTTCATTGTGTTACGCTGACTGATCAACATAGTGTCAAGTTACTTTGCATTGTGTTACGCTGACTGATCAACACAGTGTCAAGTTACTTTTCATTGTGTTATTCTGACTGATCAACACAGTGTCAAGTTACTTTTCATTGTGTTATGCTGACTGATCAACACAGTGTTACGCTGACTGATCAACACAGTGTCAAGTTACTTTTCATTGTGATATGCTGACTGATCAACACAGTGTCAAGTTACTTTGCATTGTGTTACGCTGACTGATCAACACAGTGTCAAGTTACTTTTCATTGTGTTACGCTGACTGATCAACAGTGTCAAGTTACTTTTCATTGTGTTACGCTGACTGATCAACAGTGTCAAGTTACTTTGCATTGTGTTACACTGACTGATCAACACAGTGTCAAGTTACTTTTCATTGTGTTATGCTGACTGATCAACACAGTGTCAAGTTACTTTTCATTGTGTTACTGACTGATCAACACAGTGTCAAGTTACTTTTCATTGTGTTACGCTGACTGATCAACAGTGTCAAGTTACTTTGCATTGTGTTACACTGACTGATCAACACAGTGTCAAGTTACTTTTCATTGTGTTATGCTGACCGATCAACACAGTGTTACGCTGACTGATCAACACAGTGTCAAGTTACTTTTCATTGTGTTACGCTGACTGATCAACACAGTGTCAAGTTACTTTTCATTGTGTTACGCTGACTGATCAACAATGTCAAGTTACTTATCATTGTGTTACGCTGACTGATCAACAATGTCAAGTTACTTATCATTGTGTTACGCTGACTGATCAACACAGTGTCAAGTTACTTTTCATTGTGTTACGCTGACTGATCAACACAGTGTCAAGTTACTTTTAATTGTGTTATGCTGACCGATCAACACAGTGTTACGCTGACTGATCAACACAGTGTCAAGTTCCTTTTCGTTGTGTTACGCTGACTGATCAACACAGTGTCAAGTTACTTTTCATTGTGTTATGCTGACTGATCAACACAGTGTTACGCTGACTGATCAACACAGTGTCAAGTTCCTTTTCATTGTGTTACGCTGACTGATCAACACAGTGTTACGCTGACTGATCAACAGTGTCAAGTTACTTTTCATTGTGTTACGCTGACTGATCAACCAATTGTCAAGTTACTTTTCATTGTGTTATGCTGACCGATCAACACAGTGTTACGCTGACTGATCAACACAGTGTCAAGTTACTTTTCATTGTGTTATGCTGACTGAACACAGTGTCAAGTTACTTTTCATTGTGTTACGCTGACTGATCAACACAGTGTCAAGTTACTTTTCATTGTGTTATGCTGACCGATCAACACAGTGTTACGCTGACAGATCAACACAGTGTCAAGTTACTTTTCATTGTGTTACGCTGACTGATCAACCAGTTGTCAAGTTACTTTTCATTGTGTTATGCTGACCGATCAACACAGTGTTACGCTGACTGATCAACACAGTGTCAAGTTACTTTTCATTGTGTTATGCTGACTGAACACAGTGTCAAGTTACTTTTCATTGTGTTACGCTGACTGATCAACACAGTGTCAAGTTACTTTTCATTGTGTTACGCTGACTGATCAACAGTGTCAAGTTACTTTTCATTGTGTTACGCTGACTGATGAACAGTGTCAAGTTACTTTGCATTGTGTTACACTGACTGATCAACACAGTGTCAAGTTACTTTTCATTGTGTTACGCTGACTGATCAACACAGTGTCAAGTTACTTTTCATTGTGTTACGCTGACTGATCAAAACAGTGTTACGCTGACTGATCAACAGTGTCAAGTTACTTTTCATTGTGTTACGCTGACTGATCAACACTGTGTCAAGTTACTTTTCATTGTGTTATGCTGACCGATCAACACAGTGTTACGCTGACTGATCAACACAGTGTCAAGTTACTTTTCTTTGTGTTATGCTGACTGATCAACACAGTGTCAAGTTACTTTTCATTGTGTTACGCTGACTGATCAACACTGTGTCAAGTTACTTTTCATTGTGTTACGCTGACTGATCAACACAGTCTCAAGTTACTTTTCATTGTGTTACGCTGACTGATCAACACAGTGTTACGCTGACTGATCAACACAGTGTCAAGTTACTTTTCATTGTGTTACGCTGACTGATCAACACAGTGTCAAGTTACTTTTCATTGTGTTACGCTGACTGATCAACACTGTGTCAAGTTACTTTTCATTGTGTTACGCTGACTGATCAACAGTGTCAAGTTACTTTTCATTGTGTTATGCTGACTGATCAACAGTGTCAAGTTACTTTTCATTGTGTCACGCTGACTGATCAACAGTGTCAAGTTACTTTTCATTGTGTTATGCTGACTGATCAACACAGTGTCAAGTTCCTTTTCATTGTGTTACGCTGACTGAACAAAGTGTCAAGTTACTTTTCATTGTGATACGCTGACTGATCAACAGTGTCAAGTTACTTTTCATTGTGTTAAGCTGACTGATCAACACAGTGTCAAGTTACTTTTCATTGTGTTACGCTGACTGATCAACACAGTGTCAAGTTACTTTTCATTGTGTTACGCTGACTGATCAACACAGTGTTACGCTGACTGATCAACACAGTGTCAAGTTACTTTTCATTGTGTTACGCTGACTGATCAACATAGTGTCAAGTTACTTTGCATTGTGTTACGCTGACTGATCAACACAGTGTCAAGTTACTTTTCATTGTGTTATTCTGACTGATCAACACAGTGTCAAGTTACTTTTCATTGTGTTATGCTGACCAATCAACAGTGTTACGCTGACTGATCAACACAGTGTCAAGTTACTTTTCATTGTGATATGCTGACTGAACACAGTGTCAAGTTCCTTTTCATTGTGTTACGCTGACTGATTAACACAGTGTCAAGTTACTTTTCATTGTGTTACGCTGACTGATCAACAGTGTCAAGTTACTTTTCATTGTGTTACGCTGACTGATCAACAGTGTCAAGTTACTTTGCATTGTGTTACACTGACTGATCAACACAGTGTCAAGTTACTTTTCATTGTGTTATGCTGACCGATCAACACAGTGTTACGCTGACTGATCAACACAGTGTCAAGTTACTTTTCATTGTGTTACGCTGACTGATCAACACAGTGTCAAGTTACTTTTCATTGTGTTACGCTGACTGATCAACAATGTCAAGTTACTTATCATTGTGTTACGCTGACTGATCAACAATGTCAAGTTACTTATCATTGTGTTACGCTGACTGATCAACACAGTGTCAAGTTACTTTTCATTGTGTTACGCTGACTGATCAACACAGTGTCAAGTTACTTTTAATTGTGTTATGCTGACCGATCAACACAGTGTTACGCTGACTGATCAACACAGTGTCAAGTTCCTTTTCGTTGTGTTACGCTGACTGATCAACACAGTGTCAAGTTACTTTTCATTGTGTTATGCTGACTGATCAACACAGTGTTACGCTGACTGATCAACACAGTGTCAAGTTCCTTTTCATTGTGTTACGCTGACTGATCAACACAGTGTTACGCTGACTGGATCAACAGTGTCAAGTTACTTTTCATTGTGTTACGCTGACTGATCAACCAATTGTCAAGTTACTTTTCATTGTGTTATGCTGACCGATCAACACAGTGTTACGCTGACTGATCAACACAGTGTCAAGTTACTTTTCATTGTGTTATGCTGACTGAACACAGTGTCAAGTTACTTTTCATTGTGTTACGCTGACTGATCAACACAGTGTCAAGTTACTTTTCATTGTGTTATGCTGACCGATCAACACAGTGTTACGCTGACAGATCAACACAGTGTCAAGTTACTTTTCATTGTGTTACGCTGACTGATCAACCAGTTGTCAAGTTACTTTTCATTGTGTTATGCTGACCGATCAACACAGTGTTACGCTGACTGATCAACACAGTGTCAAGTTACTTTTCATTGTGTTATGCTGACTGAACACAGTGTCAAGTTACTTTTCATTGTGTTACGCTGACTGATCAACAGTGTCAAGTTACTTTTCATTGTGTTACGCTGACTGATCAACAGTGTCAAGTTACTTTGCATTGTGTTACGCTGACTGGATCAACACAGTGTCAAGTTACTTTTCATTGTGTTACGCTGACTGATCAACACAGTGTCAAGTTACTTTTCATTGTGTTACGCTGACTGATCAAAACAGTGTTACGCTGACTGATCAACAGTGTCAAGTTACTTTTCATTGTGTTACGCTGACTGATCAACACAGTGTCAAGTTACTTTTCATTGTGTTATGCTGACCGATCAACACAGTGTTACGCTGACTGATCAACACAGTGTCAAGTTACTTTTCTTTGTGTTATGCTGACTGATCAACACAGTGTCAAGTTACTTTTCATTGTGTTACGCTGACTGATCAACACAGTGTCAAGTTACTTTTTATTGTGTTACGCTGACTGATCAACACAGTGTCAAGTTACTTTTCATTGTGTTACGCTGACTGATCAACAGTGTCAAGTTACTTTTCATTGTGTTATGCTGACTGATCAACAGTGTCAAGTTCCTTTTCATTGTGTTACGCTGACTGATCAACACAGTGTCAAGTTACTTTTCATTGTGTTACGCTGACTGATCAAAACAGTGTTACGCTGACTGATCAACACAGTGTCAAGTTACTTTTCATTGTGTTACGCTGACTGATCAACACAGTGTTACGCTGACTGATCAACACAGTGTCAAGTTACTTTTCATTGTGTTACGCTGACTGATCAACATAGTGTCAAGTTACTTTGCATTGTGTTACGCTGACTGATCAACACAGTGTCAAGTTACTTTTCATTGTGTTATTCTGACTGATCAACACAGTGTCAAGTTACTTTTCATTGTGTTATGCTGACCGATCAACAGTGTTACGCTGACTGATCAACACAGTGTCAAGTTACTTTTCAT
The DNA here is from genome assembly GCA_030435695.1 of Brachymystax lenok tsinlingensis. NCBI lineage: Eukaryota > Metazoa > Chordata > Actinopteri > Salmoniformes > Salmonidae > Brachymystax > Brachymystax lenok. The sequence continues at coordinate 90,721,313 of CM059819.1, forward strand.
TGTGATATGCTGACTGAACACAGTGTCAAGTTCCTTTTCATTGTGTTACGCTGACTGATCAACACAGTGTCAAGTTACTTTTCATTGTGTTACGCTGACTGATCAACACAGTGTCAAGTTACTTTTCATTGTGTTACGCTGACTGATCAACAGTGTCAAGTTACTTTTCAGTGTGTTATGCTGACTGATCAACAGTGTCAAGTTACTTTTCATTGTGTCACGCTGACTGATCAACAGTGTCAAGTTACTTTTCATTGTGTTATGCTGACTGATCAACACAGTGTCAAGTTCCTTTTCATTGTGTTACGCTGACTGAACAAAGTGTCAAGTTACTTTTCATTGTGATACGCTGACTGATCAACAGTGTCAAGTTACTTTCATTGTGTTAAGCTGACTGATCAACACAGTGTCAAGTTACTTTTCATTGTGTTACGCTGACTGATCAACACAGTGTCAAGTTACTTTTCATTGTGTTACGCTGACTGATCAAAACAGTGTTACGCTGACTGATCAACACAGTGTCAAGTTACTTTTCATTGTGTTACGCTGACTGATCAACACAGTGTTACGCTGACTGATCAACACAGTGTCAAGTTACTTTTCATTGTGTTACGCTGACTGATCAACACAGTGTCAAGTTACTTTGCATTGTGTTATTCTGACTGATCAACACAGTGTCAAGTTACTTTTCATTGTGTTATGCTGACCGATCAACAGTGTTACGCTGACTGATCAACACAGTGTCAAGTTACTTTTCATTGTGATATGCTGACTGAACACAGTGTCAAGTTCCTTTTCATTGTGTTACGCTGACTGATCAACACAGTGTCAAGTTCCTTTTCATTGTGTTACGCTGACTGATCAACACAGTGTCAAGTTCCTTTTCATTGTGTTACGCTGACTGATCAACACAGTGTCAAGTTACTTTTCATTGTGTTACGCTGACTGATCAACAGTGTCAAGTTACTTTTCATTGTGTTACGCTGACTGATCAACAGTGTCAAGTTACTTTGCATTGTGTTACACTGACTGATCAACACAGTGTCAAGTTACTTTTCATTGTGTTATGCTGACTGATCAACACAGTGTCAAGTTACTTTTCATTGTGTTATGCTGACCGATCAACACAGTGTTACGCTGACTGATCAACACAGTGTCAAGTTACTTTTCATTGTGTTACGCTGACTGATCAACACAGTGTCAAGTTACTTTTCATTGTGTTACGCTGACTGATCAACAATGTCAAGTTACTTATCATTGTGTTACGCTGACTGATCAACAATGTCAAGTTACTTATCATTGTGTTACGCTGACTGATCAACACAGTGTCAAGTTACTTTTCATTGTGTTACGCTGACTGATCAACACAGTGTCAAGTTACTTTTCGTTGTGTTACGCTGACCGATCAACACAGTGTTACGCTGACTCATCAACACAGTGTCAAGTTCCTTTCGTGTTACGCTGACTGATCAACACAGTGTCAAGTTACTTTTCATTGTGTTATGCTGACTGATCAACACAGTGTTACGCTGACTGATCAACACAGTGTCAAGTTCCTTTTCATTGTGTTACGCTGACTGATCAACGCAGTGTTACGCTGACTGATCAACAGTGTCAAGTTACTTTTCATTGTGTTACGCTGACTGATCAACACAGTGTCAAGTTACTTTTCATTGTGTTATGCTGACCGATCAACACAGTGTTACGCTGACTGATCAACACAGTGCCAAGTTACTTTTCATTGTGTTACGCTGACTGATCAACACAGTGTCAACTTACTTTTCATTGTGTTACGTTGACTGATCAACACAGTGTTACGCTGACTGATCAACACAGTGTCAAGTAACTTTTCATTGTGTTACGCTGACTGATCAGCACATTGTCAAGTTACTTTTCATTGTGTTACGCTGACTGATCAATACAGTGTCAAGTTACTTTTCATTGTGTTACGCTGACTGATCAAAACAGTGTTACGCTGACTGATCAACACAGTGTCAAGTTACTTTTCATTGTGTTACGCTGACTGATCAACAGTGTCAAGTTCCTTTTCATTGTGTTACGCAGACTGATCAACACAGTGTTACGCTGACTGATCAACAGTGTCAAGTTACTTTTCATTGTGTTACGCTGACTGATCAACACAGTGTCAAGTTACTTTTCATTGTGTTATGCTGACCGATCAACACAGTGTTACGCTGACTGATCAACACAGTGTCAAGTTACTTATCATTGTGTTACGCTGACTGATCAACAATGTCAAGTTACTTATCATTGTGTTACGCTGACTGATCAACACAGTGTCAAGTTACTTTTCATTGTGTTACGCTGACTGATCAACACAGTTTCAAGTTACTTTTCATTGTGTTATGCTGACCGATCAACACAGTGTTACGCTGACTGATCAACACAGTGTCAAGTTCCTTTTCGTTGTGTTACGCTGACTGATCAACACAGTGTCAAGTTACTTTTCATTGTGTTACGCTGACTGATCAACACAGTGTCAAGTTCCTTTTCATTGTGTTACGCTGACTGATCAACACAGTGTTACGCTGACTGATCAGCACATTGTCAAGTTACTTTTCATTGTGTTACGCTGACTGATCAACACAGTGTCAAGTTACTTTTCATTGTGTTACGCTGACTGATCAAAACAGTGTTACGCTGACTGATCAACACAGTGTCAAGTTACTTTTCATTGTGTTACGCTGACTGATCAACAGTGTCAAGTTACTTTTCATTGTGTTACGCTGACTGATCAACACAGTGTCAAGTTACTTTTCATTGTGTTATGCTGACTGATCAACACAGTGTCAAGTTACTTTTCATTGTGTTATGCTGACCGATCAACACAGTGTTACGCTGACTGATCAACACAGTGTCAAGTTACTTTTCATTGTGTTACGCTGACTGATCAACACAGTGTCAAGTTACTTTTCATTGTGTTACGCTGACTGATCAACAATGTCAAGTTACTTATCATTGTGTTACGCTGACTGATCAACAATGTCAAGTTACTTATCATTGTGTTACGCTGACTGATCAACACAGTGTCAAGTTACTTTTCATTGTGTTACGCTGACTGATCAACACAGTGTCAAGTTACTTTTCATTGTGTTACGCTGACCGATCAACACAGTGTTACGCTGACTGATCAACACAGTGTCAAGTAACTTTTCATTGTGTTACGCTGACTGATCAGCACATTGTCAAGTTACTTTTCATTGTGTTACGCTGACTGATCAACACAGTGTTACGCTGACTGATCAACACAGTGTCAAGTTCCTTTTCATTGTGTTACGCTGACTGATCAACGCAGTGTTACGCTGACTGATCAACAGTGTCAAGTTACTTTTCATTGTGTTACGCTGACTGATCAACACAGTGTCAAGTTACTTTTCATTGTGTTATGCTGACCGATCAACACAGTGTTACGCTGACTGATCAACACAGTGCCAAGTTACTTTTCATTGTGTTACGCTGACTGATCAACACAGTGTCAACTTACTTTCATTGTGTTACGTTGACTGATCAACACAGTGTTACGCTGACTGATCAACACAGTGTCAAGTAACTTTTCATTGTGTTACGCTGACTGATCAGCACATTGTCAAGTTACTTTCATTGTGTTACGCTGACTGATCAACACAGTGTCAAGTTACTTTTCATTGTGTTACGCTGACTGATCAAAACAGTGTTACGCTGACTGATCAACACAGTGTCAAGTTACTTTTCATTGTGTTACGCTGACTGATCAACAGTGTCAAGTTCCTTTTCATTGTGTTACGCAGACTGATCAACACAGTGTTACGCTGACTGATCAACAGTGTCAAGTTACTTTTCATTGTGTTACGCTGACTGATCAACACAGTGTCAAGTTACTTTTCATTGTGTTATGCTGACCGATCAACACAGTGTTACGCTGACTGATCAACACAGTGTCAAGTTACTTATCATTGTGTTACGCTGACTGATCAACAATGTCAAGTTACTTATCATTGTGTTACGCTGACTGATCAACACAGTGTCAAGTTACTTTTCATTGTGTTACGCTGACTGATCAACACAGTTTCAAGTTACTTTTCATTGTGTTATGCTGACCGATCAACACAGTGTTACGCTGACTGATCAACACAGTGTCAAGTTCCTTTCGTTGTGTTACGCTGACTGATCAACACAGTGTCAAGTTACTTTTCATTGTGTTACGCTGACTGATCAACACAGTGTCAAGTTCCTTTTCATTGTGTTACGCTGACTGATCAACACAGTGTTACGCTGACTGATCAGCACATTGTCAAGTTACTTTCATTGTGTTACGCTGACTGATCAACACAGTGTCAAGTTACTTTTCATTGTGTTACGCTGACTGATCAAAACAGTGTTACGCTGACTGATCAACACAGTGTCAAGTTACTTTTCATTGTGTTACGCTGACTGATCAACAGTGTCAAGTTACTTTTCATTGTGTTACGCTGACTGATCAACACAGTGTTACGCTGACTGATCAACAGTGTCAAGTTCCTTTTCATTGTGTTACGCTGACTGATCAACACAGTGTTACGCTGACTGATCAACAGTGTCAAGTTACTTTTCATTGTGTTACGCTGACTGATCAACACAGTGTCAAGTTACTTTTCATTGTGTTATGCTGACCGATCAACACAGTGTTACGCTGACTGATCAACACAGTGTCAAGTTACTTTTCATTGTGTTACGCTGACTGATCAACACAGTGTCAACTTACTTTTCATTGTGTTACGTTGACTGATCAACACAGTGTTACGCTGACTGATCAACACAGTGTCAAGTTACTTTTCATTGTGTTACGCTTGACTGATCAACACAGTGTTACGCTGACTGATCAACACAGTGTCAAGTTACTTTTCATTGTGTTACGCTGACTGATCAGCACATTGTCAAGTTACTTTTCATTGTGTTACGCTGACTGATCAACACAGTGTCAAGTTACTTTTCATTGTGTTACGCTGACTGATCAACAGTGTCAAGTTCCTTTTCATTGTGTTACGCCAGACTGATCAACACAGTGTTACGCTGACTGATCAACAGTGTCAAGTTACTTTTCATTGTGTTACGCTGACTGATCAACACAGTGTCAAGTTACTTTTCATTGTGTTATGCTGACCGATCAACACAGTGTTACGCTGACTGATCAACACAGTGTCAAGTTACTTATCATTGTGTTACGCTGACTGATCAACAATGTCAAGTTACTTATCATTGTGTTACGCTGACTGATCAACACAGTGTCAAGTTACTTTTCATTGTGTTACGCTGACTGATCAACACAGTTTCAAGTTACTTTTCATTGTGTTATGCTGACCGATCAACACAGTGTTACGCTGACTGATCAACACAGTGTCAAGTTCCTTTTTCGTTGTGTTACGCTGACTGATCAACACAGTGTCAAGTTACTTTTCATTGTGTTACGCTGACTGATCAACACAGTGTCAAGTTCCTTTTCATTGTGTTACGCTGACTGATCAACACAGTGTTACGCTGACTGATCAGCACATTGTCAAGTTACTTTTCATTGTGTTACGCTGACTGATCAACACAGTGTCAAGTTACTTTTCATTGTGTTACGCTGACTGATCAAAACAGTGTTACGCTGACTGATCAACACAGTGTCAAGTTACTTTTCATTGTGTTACGCTGACTGATCAACAGTGTCAAGTTACTTTTCATTGTGTTACGCTGACTGATCAACACAGTGTTACGCTGACTGATCAACAGTGTCAAGTTCCTTTTCATTGTGTTACGCTGACTGATCAACACAGTGTTACGCTGACTGATCAACAGTGTCAAGTTACTTTTTCATTGTGTTACGCTGACTGATCAACACAGTGTCAAGTTACTTTCATTGTGTTATGCTGACCGATCAACACAGTGTTACGCTGACTGATCAACACAGTGTCAAGTTACTTTTCATTGTGTTACGCTGACTGATCAACACAGTGTCAACTTACTTTTCATTGTGTTACGTTGACTGATCAACACAGTGTTACGCTGACTGATCAACACAGTGTCAAGTTACTTTTCATTGTGTTACGTTGACTGATCAACACAGTGTTACGCTGACTGATCAACACAGTGTCAAGTTACTTTTCATTGTGTTACGCTGACTGATCAGCACATTGTCAAGTTACTTTTCATTGTGTTACGCTGACTGATCAACACAGTGTCAAGTTACTTTTCATTGTGTTACGCTGACTGATCAAAACAGTGTTACGCTGACTGATCAACACAGTGTCAAGTTACTTTTCATTGTGTTACGCTGACTGATCAACACAGTGTCAAGTTACTTTTCATTGTGTTATGCTGACTGATCAACAGTGTCAAGTTACTTTTCATTGTGTCACGCTGACTGATCAACAGTGTCAAGTTACTTTTCATTGTGTTATGCTGACTGATCAACACAGTGTCAAGTTCCTTTTCATTGTGTTACGCTGACTGAACAAAGTGTCAAGTTACTTTTCATTGTGATACGCTGACTGATCAACAGTGTCAAGTTACTTTTCATCGTGGTTAAGCTGACTGATCAACACAGTGTCAAGTTACTTTTCATTGTGTTACGCTGACTGATCAACACAGTGTCAAGTTACTTTTCATTGTGTTACGCTGACTGATCAAAACAGTGTTACGCTTGACTGATCAACACAGTGTCAAGTTACTTTTCATTGTGTTACGCTGACTGATCAACACAGTGTTACGCTGACTGATCAACACAGTGTCAAGTTACTTTTCATTGTGTTACGCTGACTGATCAACACAGTGTTACGCTGACTGATCAACACAGTGTCAAGTTACTTTTCATTGTGTTACGCTAACTGATCAACATAGTGTCAAGTTACTTTGCATTGTGTTACGCTGACTGATCAACACAGTGTCAAGTTACTTTTAATTGTGTTATTCTGACTGATCAACACAGTGTCAAGTTACTTTTCATTGTGTTATGCTGACCGATCAACAGTGTTACGCTGACTGATCAACACAGTGTCAATTTACTTTTCATTGTGATATGCTGACTGAACACAGTGTCAAGTTCCTTTTCATTGTGTTACGCTGACTGATCAACACAGTGTCAAGTTACTTTTCAATGTGTTACGCTGACTGATCAACAGTGTCAAGTTACTTTGCATTGTGTTACACTGACTGATCAACAAAGTGTCAAGTTACTTTTCATTGTGATACGCTGACTGATCAACAGTCGCAGTTACTTTTCATCGTGTTAAGCTGACTGATCAACAGTGTCAAGTTACTTTTCATTGTGTTACGCTGACTGATCAACACAGTGTCAAGTTACTTTTCATTGTGTTACGCTGACTGATCAAAACAGTGTTACGCTGACTGATCAACACAGTGTCAAGTTACTTTTCATTGTGTTACGCTGACTGATCAACACAGTGTTACGCTGACTGATCAACACAGTGTCAAGTTACTTTTCATTGTGTTACGCTGACTGATCAACACAGTGTTACGCTGACTGATCAACACAGTGTCAAGTTACTTTTCATTGTGTTACGCTGACTGATCAACACAGTGTCAAGTTACTTTTAATTTTGTTACGATGACTGATCAACACAGTGTCAAGTTACTTTCATTGTGTTATGCTGACCGATCAACACAGTGTTACGCTGACTGATCAACACAGTGTCAAGTTACTTTTCATTGTGTTACGCTGACTGATCAACACAGTGTCAAGTTACTTTTCATTGTGTTACGCTGACTGATCAACACAGTGTCAAGTTACTTTCATTGTGTTATGCTGACCGATCAACACAGTGTTACGCTGACTGATCAACACAGTGTCAAGTTCCTTTTCGTTGTGTTACGCTGACTGATCAACACAGTGTCAAGTTACTTTTCATTGTGTTACGCTGACTGATCAACACAGTGTTACGCTGACTGATCAACACAGTGTCAAGTTCCTTTTCATTGTGTTACGCTGACTGATCAACACAGTGTTACGCTGACTGATCAACAGTGTCAAGTTCCTTTTCATTGTGTTACGCTGACTGATCAACACAGTGTCAAGTTACTTTTCATTGTGTTACGCTGACTGATCAACACAGTGTGAAGTTACTTTTCATTGTGTTACGCTGACTGATCAAAACAGTGTTACGCTGACTGATCAACACAGTGTCAAGTTACTTTTCATTGTGTTACGCTGACTGATCAAAACAGTGTCAAGTTACTTTTCATTGTGTTATGCTGACCGATCCACACAGTGTTACGCTGACTGATCAACACAGTGTCAAGTTACTTTTCATTGTGTTACGCTGACTGATCAACAAAGTGTCATGTTACTTTTCATTGTGTTATGCTGACTGATCAACACAGTGTCAAGTTACTTTTCATTGTGTTACGCTGACTGATCAACACAGTGTTACGCTGACTGATCAACACAGTGTCTAGTTACTTTTCATTGTGTTACGCTGACTGATCAACACAGTGTCAAGTTACTTTTCATTGTGTCACGATGACTGATCAACACAGTGTCAAGTTACTTTTCATTGTGTTACGCTGACTGATCAACACAGTGTCAAGTTCCTTTTCATTGTGTTACGCTGACTGATCAAAACAGGGTTACGCTGACTGATCAACACAGTGTCAAGTTACTTTTCATTGTGTTACGCTGACTGATCAACACAGTGTTACGCTGACTGATCAACACAGTGTCAAGTTACTTTTCATTGTGTTACACTGACTGATCAGTGTCAAGTTACTTTTCATTGTGTTACGCTGACTGATCAGTGTCAAGTTACTTTTCATTGTGTTATGCTGACCGATCCACACAGTGTTACGCTGACTGATCAACACAGTGTCAAGTTCCTTTTCATTGTGTTACGCTGACTGATCAACACAGTGTCAAGTTACTTTCATTGTGTTACGCTGACTGATCAACACAGTGTCAAGTTACTTTTCATTGTGTTATGCTGACCGATCCACACAGTGTTACGCTGACTGATCAACACAGTGTCAAGTTACTTTTCATTGTGTTACGCTGACTGATCAACAAAGTGTCATGTTACTTTTCATTGTGTTATGCTGACTGATCAACACAGTGTCAAGTTACTTTTCATTGTGTTACGCTGACTGATCAACACAGTGTTACGCTGACTGATCAACACAGTGTCTAGTTACTTTTTCATTGTGTTACGCTGACTGATCAACACAGTGTCAAGTTACTTTTCATTGTGTCACGATGACTGATCAACACAGTGTCAAGTTACTTTTCATTGTGTTACGCTGACTGATCAACACAGTGTCAAGTTCCTTTTCATTGTGTTACGCTGACTGATCAAAACAGGGTTACGCTTGACTGATCAACACAGTGTCAAGTTACTTTTCATTGTGTTACGCTGACTGATCAACACAGTGTTACGCTGACTGATCAACACAGTGTCAAGTTACTTTTCATTGTGTTACACTGACTGATCAGTGTCAAGTTACTTTTCATTGTGTTACGCTGACTGATCAAAATAGTGTCAAGTTACTTTTCATTGTGTTATGCTGACCGATCCACACAGTGTTACGCTGACTGATCAACACAGTGTCAAGTTCCTTTTCATTGTGTTACGCTGACTGATCAACACAGTGTCAAGTTACTTTTCATTGTGTTACGCTGACTGATCAACACAGTGTCAAGTTACTTTTCATTGTGTTACGCTGACTGATCCACACAGTGTTACGCTGACTGATCAACACAGTGTTACGCTGACTGATCAACACAGTGTCAAGTTACTTTTCATTGTGTTACGCTAACTGATCAACATAGTGTCAAGTTACTTTGCATTGTGTTACGCTGACTGATCAACACAGTGTCAAGTTACTTTTAATTGTGTTATTCTGACTGATCAACACAGTGTCAAGTTACTTTTCATTGTGTTATGCTGACCGATCAACAGTGTTACGCTGACTGATCAACACAGTGTCAATTTACTTTTCATTGTGATATGCTGACTGAACACAGTGTCAAGTTCCTTTTCATTGTGTTACGCTGACTGATCAACACAGTGTCAAGTTACTTTTCATTGTGTTCACGCTGACTGATCAACAGTGTCAAGTTACTTTGCATTGTGTTACACTGACTGATCAACAAAGTGTCAAGTTACTTTTCATTGTGATACGCTGACTGATCAACAGTCGCAAGTTACTTTTCATCGTGTTAAGCTGACTGATCAACACAGTGTCAAGTTACTTTTCATTGTGTTACGCTGACTGATCAACACAGTGTCAAGTTACTTTTCATTGTGTTACGCTGACTGATCAAAACAGTGTTACGCTGACTGATCAACACAGTGTCAAGTTACTTTTCATTGTGTTACGCTGACTGATCAACAATACAGTGTTACGCTGACTGATCAACACAGTGTCAAGTTACTTTTCATTGTGTTACGCTGACTGATCAACACAGTGTTACGCTGACTGATCAACACAGTGTCAATTTACTTTTCATTGTGTTACGCTGACTGATCAACAGTGTCAAGTTCCTTTTCATTGTGTTACGCTGACTGATCAACACAGTGTCAAGTTACTTTTCATTGTGTTACGCTGACTGATCAACACAGTGTCAAGTTACTTTTCATTGTGTTACGCTGACTGATCAACAGTGTCAAGTTACTTTTCATTGTGTTACGCTGACTGATCAACAGTGTCAAGTTACTTTGCATTGTGTTACACTGACTGATCAACACAGTGTCAAGTTACTTTTCATTGTGTTATGCTGACTGATCAACACAGTGTCAAGTTACTTTTCATTGTGTTATGCTGACCGATCAACACAGTGTTACGCTGACTGATCAACACAGTGTCAAGTTACTTTTAATTGTGTTACGCTGACTGATCAACACAGTATCAAGTTACTTTTCATTGTGTTACGCTGACTGATCAACACAGTGTCAAGTTACTTTCATTGTGTTATGCTGACCGATCAACACAGTGTTACGCTGACTGATCAACACAGTGTCAAGTTCCTTTTTGTTGTGTTACGCTGACTGATCAACACAGTGTCAAGTTACTTTTCATTGTGTTACGCTGACTGATCAACACAGTGTTACGCTGACTGATCAACACAGTGTCAAGTTCCTTTTCATTGTGTTACGCTGACTGATCAACACAGTGTTACGCTGACTGATCAACAGTGTCAAGTTACTTTTCATTGTGTTACGCTGACTGATCAACACAGTGTCAAGTTACTTTTCATTGTGTTACGCTGACTGATCAACACAGTGTGAAGTTACTTTTCATTGTGTTACGCTGACTGATCAAAACAGTGTTACGCTGACTGATCAACACAGTGTCAAGTTACTTTTCATTGTGTTACGCTGACTGATCAACAGTGTCAAGTTACTTTTCAGTGTGTTACGCTGACTGATCAAAACAGTGTCAAGTTACTTTTCATTGTGTTATGCTGACCGATCCACACAGTGTTACGCTGACTGATCAACACAGTGTCAAGTTACTTTTCATTGTGTTACGCTGACTGATCAACAAAGTGTCATGTTACTTTTCATTGTGTTATGCTGACTGATCAACACAGTGTCAAGTTACTTTTCATTGTGTTACGCTGACTGATCAACACAGTGTTACGCTGACTGATCAACACAGTGTCTAGTTACTTTTCATTGTGTTACGCTGACTGATCAACACAGTGTCAAGTTACTTTTCATTGTGTCACGATGACTGATCAACACAGTGTCAAGTTACTTTTCATTGTGTTATGCTGACTGATCAACAGTGTCAAGTTACTTTTCATTGTGTTACGCTGACTGATCAACAGTGTCAAGTTACTTTTCATTGCGTTATGCTGACTGATCAACACAGTGTCAAGTTACTTTTCATTGTGTTACGCTGACTGATCAACACAGTGTTACGCTGACTGATCAACACAGTGTCAAGTTACTTTTCATTGTGTTACACTGACTGATCAACACAGTGTCAAGTTACTTTCATTGTGTTACGCTGACTGATCAACACAGTGTCAAGTTACTTTTCATTGTGTTATGCTGACCGATCCACACAGTGTTACGCTGACTGATCAACACAGTGTCAAGTTCCTTTTCATTGTGTTACGCTGACTGATCAACACAGTGTCAAGTTACTTTTCATTGTGTTACGCTGACTGATCAACACAGTGTCAAGTTACTTTTCATTGTGTTATGCTGACCGATCCACACAGTGTTTACGCCTGACTGATCAACACAGTGTCAAGTTACTTTTCATTGTGTTACGCTGACTGATCAACAAAGTGTCATGTTACTTTTCATTGTGTTATGCTGACTGATCAACACAGTGTCAAGTTACTTTTCATTGTGTTACGCTGACTGATCAACAGCAGTGTCAGTTACTTTGCATTGTGTTACGCTGACTGATCAACACAGTGTCAAGTTACTTTTCATTGTGTTACGCTGACTGATCAACACAGTGTCAAGTTACTTTTCATTGTGTCACGCTGACTGATCAACACAGTGTCAAGTTACTTTTCATTGTGTTACGCTGACTGATCAACACAGTGTCAAGTTCCTTTTCATTGTGTTACGCTGACTGATCAAAACAGGGTTACGCTGACTGATCAACACAGTGTCAAGTTACTTTTCATTGTGTTACGCTTGACTGATCAACACAGTGTTACGCTGACTGATCAACACAGTGTCAAGTTACTTTTCATTGTGTTACGCTGACTGATCAGTGTCAAGTTACTTTTCATTGTGTTACGCTGACTGATCAAAATAGTGTCAAGTTACTTTCATTGTGTTATGCTGACCGATCCACACAGTGTTACGCTGACTGATCAACACAGTGTCAAGTTCCTTTTCATTGTGTTACGCTGACTGATCAACACAGTGTCAAGTTACTTTTCATTGTGTTACGCTGACTGATCAACACAGTGTCAAGTTACTTTCATTGTGTTATGCTGACTGATCAACACACAGTGTTACGCTGACTGATCAACACAGTGTCAAGTTACTTTTCATTGTGTTACGCTGACTGATCAACAAAGTGTGAAGATACTTTCATTGAGTTAGGCTGACTGATCAACACAGTGTCAAGTTACTTTTCATTGTGTTACGCTGACTGATCAACACAGTGTCAAGTTACTTTTCATTGTGTTTCACGCTGACTGATCAACACAGTGTCAAGTTACTTTTCATTGTGTTACGCTGACTGATCAACACAGTGTCAAGATACTTTTCATTGTATTACGCTGACTGATCAACACAGTGTCAAGTTACTTTTCATTGTGTTACGCTGACTGATCAACACAGTGTCAAGTTACTTTTCATTGTGTTATGCTGACTTGTCAACACAGTGTCAAGTTACTTTCATTGTGTTACGCTGACTGATCAACAGTGTCAAGTTACTTTTTCAATGTGTTCCCAAAACCTTTAATCGCCATCCACACAAGGAAAAGCAGCAGGGGTGTGGGTTGCACAAGAAGCATCCAGGTAAAACAATAACGTCATCATAATGATCATTCCTTGCTTGCTGGTTTATCTATAACAGCGTTTTTTACGTGTTGGTTAGTGTCACGGCCCTGGGATATGAAGGTCCTGGATTCCATTATAGTTTTTGACAGCTCATAGAGAGATATTATCAAATATTGAGGCTGAAAATATTGAGGCTGAAAATATTGAGGCAACTTGTTCTACACATGAAATATGTTGAGACAAAATACAGACAGTAGCCAACAAGTAGCAAATAGAAGTCAACTGATTGAACATGAAATGTTTTTCAATAAAGTGAAATAGGCCTATAGGTTACTGTTTATTAAAAAACCAACATCTATGTTTTAAGAGCCGAATAGGCATTGGTCTGAAGCAGATAAGTAAAGGAAATCCACATTTTCACCAGAACACCTATTCCCCCCATGCTCTACCAAGGTTTTCCAGCAGACAGCTTTGAAGTACTACAGTAGCAATGTTGGTATTGTACTTCAAACTGTGTAGGCAGGTTCCTTAGGATTCAAACCTTCTCAAACAGCCTAATTCTTACTCTTAGAGGAGGTTCTTCCTAGGGCTGTGGCCCTCACAAAATGTAATCAGCCGGTGATTAAAATTACTGTCTGTGTCAGGGTAATTGACCGTTAATTAACATAAACACATTTAGCATCTCTGCTTCTGCCTACACGCCACTGATGCAGACCTTTGAAATGTCGACATTTTAAAAAGTCTAATAAGTCGATGTAATATAACCTAAACCTTCACAATAAATCCATTATTTATTTTAGACAGGTCTGAAGAAGCATGATATGAAGAAAATGTAGTCTATTTCAGAAGAACAGAATAGCATACTCAGAGTTTTCCTTATATTAGGTCCTGATCTGGCTATGCCAAATGGCTGTGGGTACACTAGTTAATTTAGCAGACAGGATTTCAGTAAGAATTCCGTGGCATTACTTTATATTATAAGGAATGCAATATAACAAAGCTAAATAAAATAGAAAGGATATTTTCTCCAAGCTTATTTGAGGGAGGCACTTTTATCTGGCTATTCTGTGTTGAGCAGTTAACAAAGAAACAAGTACTCCTATATGCTTAATTTAGAATTATTAATGTAACTTTAGCAGATTCTACAAACATTGGGCTATATATGTTGGAATTTTTTAATACATTGTAAGGCTGCATGATGCGACTCTAATGAAAAATGTATCTTGAAAGACATAGAGCTCTGCTTTGTTTTTTGCGCAGGCTGTACACACTACATCAGTCACTTATTCACAATTAGACAAATTAAACTTTTAGGCTATTTCTTCACGTTATAAGCACAGCAATGCACACATGGCAGTAGGCTATAAGCAGGAATGTTCCATTAGCGGAAAACACCATTATCAAAGTGACAGCAAATGCAGTATGCATGTAATGCTTTTATTAAAGTGCATTTTTATGGTGAAAATTCTCTTCTGGGCCTCCCGAGTGGTCTAGGCACTGCATCACAGTTGCTAGCTGTGCCAGCAATAGAGATCCTGGAACGAGTCCAGGCTCTGTCGCAGCTGGCCACGACTGGGAGACCCATGGTGTGGCGCACAATAAACCTGTCCAGTTTGAGTGTTTGTTGCAGCTCGTTCCAGTCAATAGCTGCAGCGAACTGAAAAAGACGAGCGACCCAAGCCCATAGAGATGGTCCAGAGGAGGAGGACATCAACAAGCCCATAGAGATGGACCAGAGAGAGGAGGACATCAACAAGCCCATAGAGATGGTCCAGAGGAGGAGGACATCAACAAGCCCATAGAGATGGACCAGAGGGAGGAGGACATCAACAAGCCCATAGAGATGGACCAGAGGAGGAGGACATCAACAAGCCCATAGAGATGGTCCAGAGGGAGGAGGACATCAACAAGCCCATAGAGATGGTCCAGAGGGAGGACATCAACAAGACCATAGAGATGGACCAGAGGGAGGACATCAACAAGCCCATAGAGATGGGTCCAGTGGGAGGACATCAACAAGCCCATAGAGATGGACCAGAGGGAGGACATCAACAAGCCCATAGAGATGGACCAGAGGGAGGAGAACATCAACAAGCCCATAGAGATGGACCAGAGGGAGGAGAACATCAACAAGCCCATAGAGATGGACCAGAGGGAGGAGAACATCAACAAGCCCATAGAGATGGACCAGAGGAGGACATCAACAAGCCCATAGAGATGGACCAGAGGGAGGAGAACATCCAACAAGCCCATAGAGATGGACCAGAGGAGGAGAACATCAACAAGCCCATAGAGATGGACCAGAGGGAGAGAACATCAACAAGCCCATAGAGATGGACCAGAAAGAGGACATCAACAAGCCCATAGAGATGGACCAGAGGGAGGAGGACATCAACAAGCCCATAGAGATGGACCAGAGGGAGGACATCAACAAGCCCATAGAGATGGACCAGAGGGAGGAGGACATCAACAAGCCCATAGAGATGGACCAGAGGGAGGAGGACATCAACAAGCCCATAGAGATGGACCAGAGGGAGGAGGACATCAACAAGCCCATAGAGATGGACCAGAGGAGGAGGAGGACATCAAAAAGCCCATAGAGATGGACCAAAGGGAGGAGGACATCAACAAGCCCATAGAGATGGACCAGAGGGAGGAGGACATCAACAAGCCCATAGAGATGGACCAGAGGGAGGAGGACATCAACAAGCCCATAGAGATGGACCAGAGGAGGACATCAACAAGCCCATAGAGATGGACCAGAGGGAGGAGAGACATCAACAAGCCCATAGAGATGGTCCAGTGGGAGGAGGACATCAACAAGCCCATAGAGATGGACCAGTGGGAGGAGGACATCAACAAGCCCAGCAGAGATGGACCAGAGGGAGGAGAACATCAAAAAGCCCATAGAGATGGAACAGAGGGAGGAGAACATCCAACAAGCCCATAGAGATGGACCAGAGGAGGAGAACATCAACAAGCCCATAGAGATGGACCAGAGGGAGGAGAACATCAACAAGCCCATAGAGATGGACCAGAGGAGGAGAACATCAACAAGCCCATAGAGATGGACCAGAGGGAGGAGAGCATCAACAAGCCCATAGAGATGGACCAGAGGGAGGAGGACATCAACAAGCCCATAGAGATGGACCAGAGGGAGGAGGACATCAACAAGCCCATATTGATGGACCAAAGGGAGGAGGAAATCAACAAGCCCATAGAGATGTACCAGAGGGGAGGACATCAACAAGCCCATAGAGATGGTCCAGAGGGAGGAGGACATCAACAAGCCCACAGAGATGGACCAGAGGAGGACATCAACAAGCCCATAGAGATGGACATCAACAAGCCCATAGAGATGGTCCAGAGGGAGGAGGACATCAACAAGCCCATAGAGATGGTCCAGAGGGAGGAGGACATCAACAAGCCCATAGAGATGGTCCAGTGGGAGGACATCAACAAGCCCATAGAGATGGACATCAACAAGCCCATAGAGAATGGTCCAGAGGGAGGAGGACATCAACAAGCCCATAGAGATGGTCCAGTGGGAGGACATCAACAAGCCCATAGAGATGGACCAGAGGGGAGGACATCAACAAGCCCATAGAGATGGTCCAGAGGAGGAGGACATCAACAAGCCCATAGAGACTGACCAGAGGGAGGAGGACATCAACAAGCCCATAGAGATGGACCAGAGGGAGAGGACATCAACAAGCCCATAGAGATGGACCAGAGGGAGGAGGACATCAACAAGCCCATAGAGATGGACCAGAGGAGGACATCAACAAGCCCATAGAGATGGACCAGAGGGAGGAGGACATCAACAAGCCCATAGAGATGGACCAGAGGGAGGAGGACATCAACAAGCCCTTAGAGATGGACCAGAGGGAGGAGGGACATCAACAAGCCCATGTTGATGGTCCAAAGGGAGGAGGGAAATCAACAAGCCCATAGAGATGGACCAGAGGAGAACAGGACATCAAGCAAGCCCATAGAGATGGACCAGAGGGAGGAGGACATCCAACAGAAGCACTAGGGATGGACCAGAGGAGAGAACATCAACAAGCCATAGAGATGGACCAGAGGAGAGAACATCAACAAACCCATGAGATGGACCAGAGGAGAGACATCAACAATAACATAGAGATGGACAGAGGGAGGAGAACATCCAACTAAGCCCATAGAGATGGACCAGAGGGAGAGAACATCAACAAGCCCATAGAGATGGACCAGAGGGAGGAGGGACATCAAGCAAGCCCATAGAGATGGACCAGAGGGAGGAGGACATCCAACAAGCCCATAGAGATGGACCAGAGGAGGAGGGAGAGAACATCAACAAGCCCATAGAAGATGGACAAGAGGGAGGAGGAACATCAACAGCCCGCCAGGATGGACCAGAGGAGGAGGACTTCAGCAAGCCCATAGAGATGGACCAGAGGAGGAGGATCAACAAGCCCATGAGATGTGGACCAGGAGGAGGGACATCCAGCAAGCCCCATAGAGATGGTCAAGAGGGAGAGGGGACATCCAACAAGCCCATAGAGATGGTCCAGAGGGGAGGAGGACATGTTAACTTAAGCCCATAGAGATGGTCCAGTGGGAGAGACATCAACAAGCCCATAGAGTGGCCCAGTGGGAGGACATCAACAAGCCCATGAGATGGACATCAGCGCAAACCCATAGAGATGGTCAGAGGGAGGAGTGGACATCAACAAGCCCATAGAGATGGTCCAGTGGGAGGACATCAACAAGTGCCCATAGAGATGGACCAGAGGGAGGAGGACATCAACAAGCCATAGAGATGGTCCAGAGGGAGGAGGACATCAACAAGCCCATAGAGATGGACCAGAGGGAGGAGGACATCCAACAAGCACATAGGAAGTGGACCAGAGGAGGAGGGAACATCAACAAGCCACATAGAGATGGTCTCAGTGGGAGGACATCAACAGAAGCCCACTTAGAGAGATGTGGGTCCAGTGGGAGGGGACATCCCAACAAGCCCATAGAGATGGACATCAAACAAGCCCATAGAGATGGTCCAGAGGGAGGAGGACATCAACAAGCCCATAGAGATGGACCAGTGGGAGGAGAACATCAACAAGCCCATAGAGATGTGACCAGAGGGGAGGAGCATCAACAAGCCGCATAGAGGAGATGGACCCAGAGGAGGAGGACATCAACAAGCCCATAGAGATGTTAAGACCAGAGGATCTTCGGCTGTAGAGATGGTCAGAGGGAGGAGACATCAACAAGCCGCATAGAGATGAGACAGAGGAGGGAGGACATCAACAAGCCCATAGAGATGGACCAAGAGGAGGAGGACATCCAGCAAGCCTGTGAGATGGACCAAGAGGAGGAGGACATCAACAAGCCCATAGAGATGGTCCAGAGGGAGGAGGATCATCAACAAGCCCATAGAGATGGTAAATTACAGTGGGGAGGACATCAACAAGCCCATAGAGATGGACCAGTGGAAGGACATCCCAACAAGCCCATAGAGATGGGTCCAGAGGAGGGAGGACATCCAGCAAACCCATAGAGATGATTAACAGGGAGGAGGACTGCTTAGCCCATAGTAATGGACCAGAGGGGAGGAGGGACATCAACAAGCCCATCAGGAGATGGACCAGAGGGAGGAGGACATCAACAAGCCCACTAGAGATGGATATCAGAGGGAGGGGAGGAATAACCATTATAGAGATTGCGAAACCAGAGGGGAGGAGGACATCAACAAGCCCATAGAGATGGATTCCAGAGGGGAGGAGGACATAAACAAGCCCATAGAGATGGACCCAGAGGGAGGAGAGACATCCAACAAGCCCATAGAGATGGACCATTGAGGAGGGACATCAACAAGCCCATAGAAGATGGACCAGAGGAGGACATCAACAAGCCCATGAGAGATGGTCCCAGAGAGGAGGAGGAGGACATCAACAAGCCCATAGAGTATGGACAAGAGGGAGGAGGACATCAAGCAAGCCCATAGATGATGGACCCAGAGGAGGAGGACATCAACAAGCCCATAGAGATGGTCCAGAGGGAGGAGGACATCAACAAGCCCATAGAGAGATGGACCAGAGGGAGGAGGACATCAACAAGCCCATTAGAGATGTGGACCCAGAGGAGGGAGGACACATCAACTTAAGCCCATAGAGATATGGACCAGAGGGAGGAGGACATAACAAGCCATAGAGATGGTCCAGAGGGGAGGAGGACATCCAACAAGCCCATATTAATGGACCAGAGGAGAGGACATCAACAAGCCCATAGAGATGGACCAGAGGAGGACATCAACAAGCCCCATAGAGATGGACCAGAGGGAGACATCAACAAGCCCATAGAGATGGACCAGAGGAGAGGGGATCAACAAGCCCATAGAGATGGTCCAGAGGAGGAGGACATAAACAAGCCTGAGATGGTCCAAGGAGAGAGGACATCCAACAAGCCCATGAGATGGACCAGAGGGAGGAGGACATCAACAAGCCCTTAGAGATGGACCAGAGAGAGGGACATCAGCAAGCCCCATAGAGATGGTCAGTGGGAGGACATCAACAAGCCCCATAGAGATGGTCCAGAGGGAGGAGGACATATAAACAAGCCCCATAGAGATGGTCCAGAGGGAGGACATCATAAGCCCATAATACAATGGACCCAATGGGGAGAGGACATCAACAAGCCTGAGATGGACCAGAGGAGAGGGACATCCAGCAAGCTATAGAGATGGACCAGGAAAGGAGAGAGGACATCAACAAGCCCCATAGAGATGGTCCAGAGGGAGGACATCCAACAAGCCCATAGAGATGGACCAGAGGGAGGAGGACATCCAACAAGCCCATAGAGATGGTTCAGGGAAGGACATAAAACAAGCCCATAGAGGTCCAGAGGAGAGGACATCCAACAAGCCCATGAGGGTGAGACCAGGAGAGGACTCCAGCAGCCCATAGGAATGGTCTCTGAGGAGAGGACATAACAAGCCCAGAGATGGTCCAGAGGGAGGAGGACATCCAACAAGCCCATAGAGATGATGGACCAGAGGAGGAGGACATCAACAAGCCCATACAGAGATGATGACCAGAGGGAGGAGGACATCAACAAGCCCATAGAGATGGTCAGAGGAGGGAGGACATCCCAACAAGCCCATAGAGATGGACCAGAGGAGGAGGACATCAACAAGCCCATAGAGATGGTCCAGTGGGAGGACGCTTCTTAACAAGCCGCAGAGATGGTCAGTGGAGACATCAACGAGCCTGAGATGGACATCCAACAGGCCGCGGAATGTTCGGAGGGAGGAGGACATCAACAAGCCCATAGAGATGGTCAAGAGGGAGGACATCAACTTAAGCCCATAGAGATGTGGACCAGAGGAGGAGGACATCAACCATTCTAGGATGGTCAGAGGAGGAGGACGTCTTCAAGCCCATAAGAGATGGTCCAGAGGAGGGAGGACATCAACAAGCCATAGAAGATGGTCCAGAGGGAGGAGGACATCAACAAGCCACTCCATAGAAGATGGACCAGAGGGAGGAGGACATCAACAAGCCCATATGGGAGATGGTCCAGAGGAGGAGGACATCAACAAGCCCATAGGAGATGGTCCAGAGGGAGGAGGACATAAACAACAAGCCCATAGAGATGGACCAGAGGGAGGAGGACATCAACAAGCCCATAGACCAAGGGATGGACATCCAGCAAGCGCAGGGTGGACCAGAGGAGGACATCAACAAGCCCATAGAGATGGTCCAGAGGAGGGAGGGAACCAACAAGCCCATGAGATGGACCAGGGAGGAGGACATCAACAAGCCCACATAGAGATGGACCAGAGGAGGAGGGACATCAACAAGCCCATAGAGTAATGGACCAGAGGGAGGAGGACATCAACAAGCCCACTTAGAGATGGACCAGAGGGAGGAGGACATCAACCAAGCCCCATAGAGATGGACCAGAGGAGGAGGACATCAACAAGCCCATAGAGATGGACCAGAGAGGAGGACATCAACAAGCCCATGAGAGATGGTCCAGGAGGGAGGAGGACATCCAACAAGCCCTTAGAGATGGACAAAGGAGGACATCAACAAGCCCATAGAGATGGTCCAGAGGAGGACATCAACAAGCCCATAGAGATGGACCAGAGGAGGAGGACATCAACAGCCACTGAGGCAGTGGGGGAGTATGCTCAAGCTATGCAGTGGATGAGGGAGCCATGCTCAGCCCATAGAGAATGGACCAGAGGAGAGGAGGACATCAACAAGCTTCCATAGAGATGGTCCAGAGGGAGGAGGGACATCAACAAATCCCATAGAGATGTGGTCCCAGGAGAGGAGGACATCAACAAGCCCAGCTAGAGATGGACAAGAGGGAGGAGGACAT